>WBNM01025963.1:0-10000 GCA_013399055.1 Ramphastos sulfuratus | reverse complement strand
CTGTGGGAGATGTCTGCATGTGGCAGTGAGGAGATTGGGCTCCCTGGATAGCAACATCTGGGGACCAGAAATCGAGAATTCTTGGCTACAGGCCTTTGACTGTGTAATTTGATCTTCCCACCCCTCTGGTCCATCTCTTCATGGAGCAAAGGATTAAAGAAGGAGCTAAGTATCTCTGGATGGGAGTCCAGTCAGTTACTTAATATCAATGAGGTGTGTGTTATTTTTAGCTGTTGCAGATGTGCTCATACCTCATTAGCTGTAACAGTGAAGAGCAAATAAATATCAGCTTCTGACATGCTTAAAGGAAGCATTTTATAAATAGGTTATTGATTTGGACGTCAGAGGGACCCAGTGGGAAATCTGTAAGGCCTCTTCTTCCTAACCTGATGTATCCTTTTGTAATGCACATTCAGAAGAACCAAAAGACTATTCAGTTTCCAGCCAGGCCTGGTAAGTTTGGGTTTACAAAGTGCTGATTCCTGCAAGCACCTGTAGAGCCTTTGAAGTATCTTCAGAGCCTTCAGTATCTTTATGCAACAGTCACTTTGGGGAGACCGTGGGTCCAGAAGAGAGCGTTTGTTCTGATATTGCAGGAGGAATATTTTTTTGGCCCAGCTTACCTGATATTTTAATTTCCATATTTAGCAAGTACCCCAGATGTGTGTTGCAGGAAATAAGTAACTTGTCAGTGGTTTTGAGGTTTCTCAGCAAAAGGAAGATTACGTCGTTTTGCGCTGAAGTATTGAAGAGAGTGTTTTATATTTTGAATGCTAATGAGCACAGCTTTTTTCAGACGGGAGCCATAAAACTGTCATTATGTCAGTGGTATGTCTTTGTTCTTAGCTTTGCTCGTGCTAATCAAAGACAACAGTGGTATATTTTGAGTTAATACTGTAACAAGAGAAATGGCATTAGTGGTCATCATCATGAGCGACTCCTGGACATGTGGTAATAATTTCTCTAGTGTTTCTGAATAGTAAATGAGTGAGAGAGAGGGATTTCAGCTCCAGCGCTGTGCAGAATGGAATGTACCATTCAGCTGAAATGATAAATCCACGGCTCGCAGCTGAGGGGCTGTAAAAGCAAATCTCCTCTTTAATATAACTAACATGTCTTCTTCCACAGTCTCTCCTTCTCCTTCAGCATCTGACTCTGCCTTTCCATTTAGGATAAAACAACAACTTTTAATGTAGGCAACTGAATGAGTGCAGTCATCTTTGTGTTCTTAGAGAAATCAATCCACTTTGGAGATCAAGCTCTTATCCGTCGAGTATTTTACTTTTGAGTAGGTGGATGTAAGTTTGAGAGCCTTCGACCAAAACATCATTTTCCTTCTTGGTAACAGATGCCCTCAGATTTGGTAAATATCTTGAAGTAGAATTGGTAAAATTATATATTTAAGTGCCAGTTTTCTCGGGGGGAAAAAAAAAAAAAAAGTAAAAAATACCACCCAAACCTTTTTATTATCAGTCAGGCAGTTTTCATTTATTTGGTGAGGCAGTCTGTTTGCATTGGCTGGTGGGTGCATGAATGGCTCCTGCATAGCAAATCATACATTTTAATAATTCTTTCCAAAGCTTTTATAAAAATACAAGAAGTTAAATAACTTTAACACAGTTATGTGATCAGTCTGATTAAGTTAAGGCATTTAGTCTAAGTAACCCCAGTGGGGTTTCAGCAGTACTGTATGTTCCAGCAAAGGGAACAATTGGTGTATTTTCGCTGTCTGACTGTGTTTCTCAGAGAATGCTAAACAATATTAAACATTCAGAGGCTGCATTTTCCCTTTGTTTTGACAAATGCTAATAAGTAGCTAACTGCAAGAGAGGGGGAAAAAAAGTTCCTAATTCAAACCAGTTGCGTGATGGTAGAGCTCAGCATATTCCCTGACCAGCAAGATGTAATCTGGAAAGAAAAGAGTGGAGTGGTAGCCTTTCCTAGCCTTTGAAATCACTAATAAAGTAATTAGACAATGTTTAGTTGAAGAGGAATGACTAAAGCTAGGGAAAGACTACTCTGAGTAGCTCTCAGAAGGAACATTAGCAGGGTTTGGTTTCTAATTAAGTGGAATTATTAGAAGCTTTGATAAAAGCCCTCACACGTATGACATCTTATATTTCTCTGTGTATCAAGAGTTTAAGAGAAACTAAAAAAAAAGAGAGACTTTTTAATGATAATACCTGAAAAGTGTTTTTCAGCAGACCCATACATCATTGTCAAGTGAAAAGATTAAACTTTATTGTTTCTTTTTGAACCAAGAACTCAAGGTGAGTGGAAATGTCTTGAAATGCAAAGTAGTTTGGCAGATAAAGTAAAATTGAGATGAAAACAGACAATAAAAAGACATTGGCTGTAATAGAGGAAAGAGCAGGGAAGTTCACTCTTAATGTTGCCAGAAAACTTTCTTTTTGCTATTAATGATAGCATTTAAGTGTTACAATTACAAGCTTTTATTGAAATGAAACATTTCACTTAAAGAATGGCACCGAAATAATTTTTATGTGTAATGTGAAACATTAGTTATGCAATGATGCTGCCAAAATAAACCCCATCATTCATTTAAAATATCAGGAAACTCTATTTGAGAGGCTAGTTATACATCCATTGAGGATACTCTGTATATTATTTTTCCTTGGTATTAATAAAGTCTATTAACAACATAACTGCAATTGATTCAAAATATATTTGTTTGCAAGTAATGGATGTAAAGTTAAAATGGTTTAACTATTACAATGTTTAAAAATGATTTCTGTTCCCTGTAGTCTCCTTTATTTTTATTACAGTTTTTTTCCCCCTTCAGCAACCACTTGTTTTGTAGTTGTTAAACTGCTTTCAGCTGTAGATACTCTTGCATTATCAAGATAGATGGGGCTTGGTGTGGGATTTCTATGAAGGTTGGTTGCTGAAATTGTAACTTCAACAGTGTGCCTTTGAAGGATTTATTTAACTTGTCCCTTAAGAGGCTAGGCTAGGCTAGGCACTGATTTCCACAGAAAGAATTAATTCCTCTGACAAATTCTGGGCTGCTTTGCTGGGAGCCTCATCTACCTACCGGCTGGCACATAAATGCACATTTCTGACCTGAAAAGAGCTTTAGCTGCTTGTGTCCATGCTGGTGGCTGGTGAAGGTCTGTGACTTCGTCTGCTTTTTTTGTAGCCTGGAGACAGGGTGGGGGGGTTATTCACCTTTTGTTGCTGCCCTTGCAAAGACTGTGTGGCTGCTGCAGAATCGAGAGTGCCTGAGCATTCCTTGTTTGCTCTGGATGCGTGTCATTCTCTTATCCGTGTCCACTAGTTAGAGACAGAAGCAATCCTTAAAAAAACTCAGCTAGGGGACAGGCAGATGTGAGGAGTCAGCATCCAACATGCAGGCTTTGCATTGCTAACTTAGGAATTCTGAATTCCAGAGAAGGATGTTGCCAAAATCACATGCTCTGTCAGAGTCTTTCTTGCCACCTTAATTCACAATTTATTCTGAGTGGAGATTTTTTTTTTCTCTGAGGTTGAGAGAAAAATACAGATATAAGTGTAACACTTGGCACAAAATTCTAGCTTTCTGATGGGATAGGCAAATGCTCCAAGCTAGTACATACATGTAATTTGTTACAACAACTCGTTTTGCCTGTTATCCTCTTTTACAGTCACATTCATTGATAATTGCTCCACTTAAGGGTGTCCTGGCTTGTGTGCTGATATGTACTCTGTTCACACGTGTAGGAAGGGTTGGATATATTTTTTTAAAAGAGGAAACAGAAATAATTTTGCTAAAGAAAACATATATAATTGAAAGAAAGAAAACCTTCGAGTTCAATCACCTAAACAACTGCCAGTATCTAGGGTATCGGAAGAGAAATCCTTTTTTTAAAAATAAGACTCAGTTCTTTCTCACTGTGTGCTATACATTTGCAATGTCACTTCTTTCTAATTTGACAACGGAAATACTACAGGTTGATGACCTTCCTTTTGTTTCTGATTGCTACCAGTTAATTTAACTCTTTGCATTGACAGAGGGTTGCAATTACTATAGATTTTGTGTGACTGGCATTCAGCGAGCCTTGTGATGGCTGACAGTTTAACACACTGGACAGAGAGATTTTAGGACTGCAAATATATCAGGGGCACATTTAGATGGTTTTAACAAAGCTATTTTAATGGACATTTTCATGAAATCATGGATTCTTAGTTTTGCAAACCATATGTATTTCTGGCATCTAAAAGGCTCAAATTCTAATTGTTTTGCTTCTTTGAAGAATGTCCTGAATTTTCACATCTTGTTTATTACAGGACTTTCCACCAGCATAACCACACAGCAGAGTTACTTATGACATGTGTATCCCCAGTAAAGGAATCGCAATCATTAACCGTATCGGTTTCCAAATTGCACGTAGCTGTGTACAGACTTAAACACAGGTAGTACAAGAAGATCCAGTGTATCAGTGGATCCAGAAGATCAGCCTGTGTGCAAAGGCTGCCACATGCTTTATACAGGGTTTTCAAAAGGAGGCGTGCTTGAGTTTGGTTTCTTTATTGTTTGTTTTTATTTTTATTTTAAAATTTTAATTGATATTATTTCCCTCATTGAGGCTTTCAGGATAAGTCCCAGATAGATGCATATGCCGAGTCAGGTCTAAGGAGTGTTTTAGAAGATACTTTTAATGTTTTCTAAAAGGAAGGTGAAACCTCCTGTTTACCTAGCCTTTTTACACGTGTGTGTGGCATCTCCTTTGCATGAGCAGCGGGTGGCTCACCAGGAAAGTGCAACTGCAGTGGAAAGCAGCTAATCTACACCATCACATTTTGTGCGGTGACAATGGGAGATAGCAGCGGAAAGCGGCTGCTCTCAGATTTGTTAGCTTAAAAGAGCTTTGCCTCTTCAATGACACGATTGTGTTAAAGCCAGTGCTCCTGTCTGGAAAAAGCAGAAAGCTCGAGCTGAAATCTCTGATAGTGTCATTGTTCCCAGAGGTATAGTAATAAGCTTCACTTTACAGTGTTGTATCTCACTTGGAAAGCAGCATCTCTAGGAGTGATATAAACTCTTTGTTAATACAGATAATAGATCTCAGGACCACTTAAACTTCTTAAGACAATAAGACTTGAGCAGCTGAGTGTATTAACAACATCATTTCAAACACATTGATAAAAGCTTTTTCTTTCACTTTTTGGATGGCTAGCCAACACTTACATTAAGCTTTTGACTCTTTAAACCACTTCTGTGATCAATTATTTTTTCAAGCAGTGTGAGTCCTTGGAAAGCTACAACCTAAACTGCTAGACTAGAGCCACTTCTGTGGATCAGTGGCTCAGGCAGTTTGTTAACATGGGGTATGATGTGCTACATTAATAACTGTTTGTAATTAGGAAAAAAAAATGCTATTGTTAGGCAAAGTTTTTTATGACTTGATGGACTGTTTTGCATAAAATAAAGGAGGACAACCAGTTTCTTTTGCTTTATTTCTGTGATGTCTTAGGTACTGTGATGTCCATTCTGGGATCATTTCTTTGCAACTCAGTGTGGAATTATCCAGAGTGACTTCTCCAGGTACTGATGAGTGATGCTGACCTGTAAGAGAGTGAGGGTTTGCTCTGAGGCAATGACTGGCATGAGTCTTCCTCAGTTCCTTGCAAGTCAAATAGGCCCCAGCTGGTAAAACAGTTCCCTGCTCTGTGCCACACAGCCCAGGACTGCCCCTGCACTGACCAGTCCTCTCTACATACAAGCAGGGCTGTTGCTGAGCTCCCACTCTCAAAGGGGCTGCTGATTTAGTTTTCTGCTCTCTACCTGGTCACCAACTTCTGTGTCACTGACAGTGACACAGTATCTTCAAGGCTGCTATCTCCTGCTCTGTCAAACAGGCTTCAAATTAGTCCAGATGCTACAAATAATTAGGAAGTGGGAGTGAAACAACACTGAGCCGCTCAGAAGCCCTACTAAAATCTCTGCTCTTTCAGTAAAACATTTAGGTCTTTTCCCCTTCCCCTTAGGTATAACAGAGAGGCTGAGAGTAAATGTTCAAACAGCACAAGTACTGTGCATATAATTTTATGGAAAATGAGGTATAATTACCCTTTTTACTGATCATTGACTCTCAGCTGAGAGAAGAATATGTATTTTTTCATGAACTGATTGTATTTGTAGAAGGATTACAACATTCCAATCCCTTTGGAGGTCTAAAATAATGCATCTGGTAAGGTGTATATTTGACTTTATTGCTCTTTTTTTTTTTTTTTTTTTTCATAAGAAACTAGTTTGAGACAATCATCTCAGCAGCCTTTATACTCACTATCCATCCCAGGATATTACATTCTGAAAATCATACCTACAATCAAGACTTGAGGTACAAATCCCTGTTTACTCTAGCAGGTGTCTAGGTAAGTGGTTTTAGCCTATCGTTTAAACATATAAAATTAAGCGGGGTGAATGCCACCCAACTAACTAGAGGATGTAATGATTAAGATACAAACTTCATTTGTACAAATGTATCAGCACTGTCACATCTTCTCAGTGAAAGAAGAACGTAATGTCTCAGATCGACAGCTCAGTAGTGCTGTCATACCTGGCTCTACACCCCGTGTATCACAAATTCAGTGACAGCCAATGACAGTCATTCTGTCAAATGACCTGATTCTGTTTGACATATGATGCTCTTTACCCCACTTTGGTGGTGGCAAGAAGCCACATGATGTAAATAATATTTAAACAGACCTTAGGGCATCTAAGGATTGCCAAAATGGCATAATGCTAGTCTTGTATAACAGAAAATCAAGCCTGAAGAATTTTGTCCTTGAATTCAAAGGATCCAGGATGGATCACAGATACTGTTACAGAGAAGTTACATCACCTGAATAATAGCAATATTTGTTATTCATCACGTGATATTTGATTAAGACTAATAGATATAGCATGGATCCATGAATCCACAGTTTAGGTTCTATTTTGTGTTTTCAATGCAGTTGTCTTTAAAAAAATCCATATGCATTTGCGCAAAAATATGTTCTGTCATCCCAGTGGTCTCAATAACAGTTTAATTGTTCCTCACTCAACGTGGCAACATCTGCACGTGTTTAAAGCACATGAGTTACCAGGTTGGCATTGCTCATGCACAAGAGGAGCACAATCCATCTGAGCTGTCCTTTTTTTTTTTTTTGGTGACTACATGTGTGATTTCCTGCAAGAGCTAAACTATAAGGATGAATGACTGTGGAATTATACCCTCAATAGGAAGAACAGGAATTATATTCTTAAGTGTTTGAAAAGAATGTAGCCAAGGTCCAAATGAAAACATCTTTTATTTTTCAACTTCATTGATCAAAAGGTTTTTGTGTAGCACACTAAATGACATCTGACATATCTGAAATGTTGGGATAAAACACCAAGAGCAGAAAAACCCAGCCAATAACAGCTAAGGTTTTACTGCTAGTAAAGCAGGTTCTCTGCTGAGGAGAAATGTTAAAACTGCATGAATTACACCCAAGCAACTGACAACTTTACTTAGCTATTCCATACATTAGAGGATAAATCTCCATTCTAGGAAGTTTCAATGCCATTTTAGTTATCCATTTAATCCACCTATTCATTTAGCAGGAATGGTAATTACGGGAAAATTGCTGCCAAACTATGATGTGCAATTAAAATTCAGGCTATTTTGTGTGATGCAAAATCTCCCTTTTTTACTATCATCTTACAAATCCTCTGATAGAAAGTTTGTGCCTTTTTGAAACAGAGCTTGTAATAATAAGCCATCTGGCTTACTTAAACATGAAAGATTAAAATGATATACAGTATGAAGGCTTCCTATTCAATTGCTAATGTCCAAGAACTCAACTTCAGTGGTGAAAGCTGTCATTTGGGGGGAAGAGGTAATTAAAAGATTTCCTTGTAGAGATGGGTCCTAGAGCAGGGGACTGGCACATCCAACAAGCAAAACTAATTTTCCAAAAGAAAGCAATGCTGGCCAAATGTCTTGCAAGATAATCTTCTGTGTCCTTTAGTTCACTCACAACTGCTTCAGTGGGACTGAAAGGTAGGTTGATGACTGGCAGGACAAAAGCATCCAAACCTTACTTTATTTACCATACTAAGCCATCCGTGCATCATAACATGGGCTTGACTGAGGCAGACAACGAGGGAAAATGCATTGTTATTAAATAGCAACCCACTCTTTTTAAAGAGACATGGAAAAAGGTTGCAAATGTTTTAGGGAAAATGCAGTTCAGAAATTGAAAATATTCTAAAATTCTAAGAAGTAATACACACAATTGAAGCAAAATGCATTTAGTAGCCCTTACTCCTTTATAATTACCAGGAGGCTAATCGAGGGCACAGTGCCATGTGAAAAAAATGGAGTTGTTGTCAGCTGGCTGCAGAGGGAAAACAAGGGACACCTCAGCTGTGACAGTGCCATGTCCTGTTGATTTCAGCCTCCCTATGTCTTCTACCTCTGACCAATGAATTTCCAAAAGGGAAGCAACTGAAAATCCTGTTGATCACACAAAGCTCCCACCCTAGATTCTGAACCCTAAGTGAAAGCAGAGCCAAGTATGAATTGTTACCAGACAGTGCTCCATATGGTCTGGAGTACTTGTAGGGAGTGCCATACCTTTGACTTACAAAGCAAAGCCTAAGTGTTATTACATGTAGACTGTAACCCTCCCGGATGAAGAGATCATGTCTCATTCCTTATGAGAAGAAGAATTTAATACAGAATGTAAAACTCTAAACAATTTTGGGCTCTGTGCATTGTTTATAGCAGCAATCTACTTCTCAGCTGAGTCTTACAGAAATGCTTTGCAAGTCTGGAGATACATAAACCTCACATTTTTCATTCTTTGTCTACTGTTGTTCCTACAGAATCCTACTTGATTACAACAGAGCTATATTATCTCCATATTTATCAGACTTTTTCGAAAGGGAGATGTTTTAAAGTGCTGTGTGCAGGTACAATAGTCCATAAATAAAGAATGCTAAAATGAGAACCCTCCCATTAAAGACACTATCCTCATCTACTCCTTTTCAGAAGAACCATTTTAATGAAGATCTTATTGCTATTAATTCTACTTTCAGGCTCCATTTAGGCTGAGAGGAGGAAATAATGAA
This sequence comes from Ramphastos sulfuratus, assembly GCA_013399055.1. Classification (NCBI taxonomy): domain Eukaryota; kingdom Metazoa; phylum Chordata; class Aves; order Piciformes; family Ramphastidae; genus Ramphastos; species Ramphastos sulfuratus. Next base: position 900 of record WBNM01025963.1, on the reverse strand, counting down.
TCACGACATAATGGAAGTCCCTGTAAAGCACTCAGCTTACCACACAGGAAACCAGACTCGCATGTGAGTTTGTTTTTGTTTTTAAGACTAGTTCTAACAATAGCAGCCAATGGGAGCCTATTAACTTCATTGTGTCTTAACTTTCTTTTCGTTCCTGGCTATCTTCCAGCTTAATTCCTCAGAGTCTGCAACACATTCAAACCAGGTTAAATGAACTCTTGGATAAGAACCTCGACTAAAAGAATAATTGATCTTTCCACCCGAGCTCATCACCTCTGCCAAAATACCCAACCCCCCAAACAAACACAAGCACTACAAAGGAAGCAGTTTAATATGCAGAGGTGGCAGGATAGGTGAGAGTGGGGTGTGAGTATGGAATAGTTGAGGACGCAATTGTGTTAATGCTATTAAACAGCCGATGCAAAAAGTAATGTATACTTTAGCAAAAATGAGAAGAACCATAAAAGTGTGGGAAGTGAATGGATGATATTTGCTTCTCTTAAGCATTTCCCATTTGCTTCCAGTGTGGATTTTCATAGTCTGATTTTCTGACCAACTTGCTTTTTACCATCTCTAATCCTGTCTTACAAAGTGACGGAGAGTTACATGCCTGTTTCATGCCAGAGGAGAAAAGATCTCCCTTTGCATAGGAGTGCAAAGAATCACAGGAAGAGAGGACAAATCCACTCATTTCTTGGCCTAGCTCTTCACCCTGGAGGATAGAGTGAGGAGAGCAACTTGCTGACCGGACACATGATGGTGTCTCAGTAAGGGAAGGGGAAGGAGCAACCAGGCAAACAAATTGTTAGGTGTAGAACACTTTAAAAATACAGAAATAAAATATCAGAACTTTGGCTTTAAGTATCATTTCTGCTGCAGGTCCTTCATATATATATATAT
>WBNM01025961.1:2142-13338 GCA_013399055.1 Ramphastos sulfuratus | reverse complement strand
TATATATTATTATATTATTATAGATATTATATTATTATATATTAAATTTAAAAATATTTTAAAATATTAATTAATAAATTTTTTTAATATTACTATATGTTGTATATATTACATAGTGATGAAATTTTTATTATTGTTATTATTATTGTTATTGTTATTATTGTTGTTATTGTTGTTATTCTTATCATTATTATTATCATTATTATTACGATCATTATTACCATTATTATACCTGATCACTACAAATAGGCTGCCAGGCAAGAAATTAGATTCAGAGAAATCTTATTTTATTTTATTTTAGTTATAAGAATTACTCCTTCTGTAATGATCACTGTACTGGACATGAATTGTTAATTGCAAAAATACTAGGTTAAAGATTACTCATTTTGCAGAAACAAACTATTTGATGAAAAATTCCTATCCTTTGGCAAAATTTTATCAGTTTCATTGTTTTTAAGATTTCATTCTGTACTTTAACAAAACCTGAAGTGTCTGAACCAATGCACATGTGTTACATAAATGCATTTGAAGCCCTGGTTAATCACAGTAGGATGTCCTATTTATCTGCCCACTTGGAGCTCACTGCAGCACTCTAGACTTATTTTGCAGAGGGGCAGATCAGGATACACCTTGCATAAGGTAAGAAAAAATAGCAAAATACCACAGCACTTATATCAATACCCTGGACTGCCTTCCATTTCATTGTCATGTAAGTGTGTTGACTTTTATCAGGATAGTTACATGAAATTTACCATATTTAACCACATCTCTCCCAAGATGTGAAACACAGGACTAACATATCTGCATGATGTATATTTTTTAACATGCTTTTATTTCCCTCAGTATCGTCTCAATCATCCTAGTTCGGGTTCAGANATTCTATGATTCTATAAATGCAGCCTTGCTTCCTTAGTTTTCATTTTCTTTTTGTTCTCCACCAGCCTTTACTGACAAGTGGCCCAGGACAAAAGTAACACAAAATTGGTGTTTTTGATAACACAGCCCCAAGTGTCTGGATGCCTGCTGCATAATTATCAAGCCCCAGTATTATAGACTATTTGAAGACTGTCATGCACCTTTACAGCTCATCTATTTCATGCCAAAGAAGATATTTAGGACCTAGGTATATCCTGACAGCAGAGATGCAAACCATCAATTTTCTGGAAAGCAAAGTTCTCCTCTATAGTTTCAATTCCTTAGGAGCAATTTACACCAGACCAGCAATAATGGCCCTGTGGCCACAGCACAATCACTGAGCAAACACCCTTACTGAGGTATCAAGGAGGGTGCAGTGAGGTGGGCATCACTCTCTTCTCCCTAGTATCACATGGTAGAACAAGAGTAAATGGAATAAAATTGTGTCAGGGGAGGATTAGATTGGATATTAGGGAAAAAATATTTATTGAAAGAATGATCAGGCTTTGGAATTAGGTATGCAGATGGGTGGTGGAGTCACTGTCTGTGAAGGCATTCGAGAAACGTGGACATGCACTTTGGCACATGGTTTAATAGTTGATGGTTGGACTCGATGACCTTACAGGTCTTTTCCAACTGACATAATTCTATCACTCTATGATCAAGAGCTAACAGTGTAGTGAGTACCACAACACTGGTGAGCTTCAGGCACTCATGACCACCACCGCTCAGCATAAAACTTACACAAAACAAGTTAAAAATCTGATTTTGTCAGATGCTCCCCATCATAAGGAAGGGTGGTAAGTAGGTAGGTTAGTCAGAAGAATTAGAAAAGTTTCTACATTCTGAATGTATTATGTCCAGGCAGCAATTTGGGCAGATGAAACTGGCATCTCTCCCTTGAGTTCAATAGAAGGATGCCCATTTACAGCAGCCTCACAACTGCCTTCACACATTTTTAATATTCCCCAATGGGACAGCCCACTACAGTAAACATCCTACATGATACAAAAGCCTGGAAATATAATGGTGTGTGGAACACAAAGTAGTCCACATCTCTACATCATCAAGCCTAGATGGCAGAAGTTCTTTACAGTGAGGGTGGTGAGACACTGGCACAGGCTGCCCAGGGAGGTTGTGGCTGCTCCCTCCCTGGAGGTGTTCAAGGCCAGGTTGGACGAGGCCTTGAGTGACCTGTACTAGTGGGAGGTGTCCCTGCCTATGGCAGGGGGTTGGAGCTAGACAATCCTTGATGTCCCTTCCAACCTTACCATTCTATGATTCTATGAACTCACCTATAAGATTTTGATTTTAATAATTTAGGGTGAAACCATGCAAATCATCATGCAGGTCAAGTTTGCCCTGAGTTCACTGCATGCACTGAGGTCACTTGGCCCCACTGATGTTTGGTTGTACAAGTATAGACTTACTGGAGTGCCCTGTTAAGATGCTAGCTAGCAATATCATTTTTATCTGTCTTTTATAGGGGATTTTAAACTTCATTAACCATTTAAAGCATGCAAGCCAAACATTGCCATTGTCTCACACATGGATGGTGCTGTCAAATGCCGTGAGGAAGGAAATGCATAAAAATTAATGTTTGGACATATTGGTAGCAATCCTTTAGAAACATTTGTAGCAAAATAGTTTTCTCTTAAGTGTCAAAAAAAGGAAATTTAAACAAATTTTATTACAGTGAAATGAGAAACCACTAAGCATTCAGGATCTGGTGAGCAAATCATAGTTAATGCCTCAGTGTGAAAAGAAAGAAGATGCAGTCCCACTTCTTACAATATTACAGAATAGAATAACCTGTAGACCCCTAGTAAGAAATCCTTTCAACAATCAACATTTTAAAAGATATTTAAATATGATAAAGACTTCACAAATACAGTTTTTGCCATGGTCACACTGATGAAGCTCAAATGTGTAATAGTATCATCCCCTCCACAAACAACATCTCCAAAGGAGTTGGCAAACAGTTGCAAATTTGCAATTTAATTCATTAGGTTTTTGGTCTTTATCATTCTCACAATGCAGGAATGGTATACCACACAGCAAAAAAAAACAAACAAAAAAACAAAAGTCCACAACTTGAGTCTTGTCTGTGGGAATACAGACACCCATTCTGAAATCAAAATTGACATTTTCAGTTTATTAGAAAATCATATTTTGCAGGTTAAGTCGACTTGAGTGTGCCTTTTTAAAACCTGTATTTCTCAATTGGAGAGACGTATTACAGGGCTAATCCTGCAGCTTTGAAAACACAATTCACTAAACCATTGGGGATTTTGCTTAAGTAAGGAACTGATCAGTGCAGAGTCTGAAGCCATGCTAAAATATTCCCTTTAACTACAGAAACAAATTTCTGAAAACTACTCCTGAAAGGGTACTCATTTCCTCACCTAGAGCAATTTCTATGAAACTTTAAAATTACTCATTTGCTCATTTGCAGAAGTTGTTAATTTTAAAGATTAATTTCAAGATTCATCCAAGTACAACTTTCTACAAGTATTTGTTGAAAACTGCCACATTATCTTTTTAATTAACTCCAGTGATATGTTAATAACTTGCCTGCTTTCTCAGCTGCTGGCTAGTTTCAATCCAGGGTGCAGCAGCATGATATTGCTGAAGTATATTCTCATAACCTAGTCCAAAGTTTAAATGGCCTTAAGGACATAGCATAAGAAATCAGAAAGCTCTGCAACCAGTATTAACAAATAATTTGCTGTTTATGAGATTTCATCTGCTTCTACCACTTAGCACCTGCTTTTCTTAATTTATATTCTTCCTTCTGTTACTTGAGTTAATTTATTTTTATTTTATTAACTTGAGTTTATTTTTTTTTATTAACTTGAATTAATTTATTTTTTTTATGAACATGAGTTAATTTATTTTATGGCAGGGGGCTGGAACTAGATGATCTTTGAGGTCCCTTCCAACCTTACCATTCTATGATTCTAGGAAGTGGAATATGCAAGCTAGGTAAGAAGGTTAGGCAGACTCAGTGTAAAGTCTAGAAATTCCTTGGTGTTAAATCAAAAATATTAGGGTCATGAACTTTAAATATACCTTTATATAATATAGTCTAATGGGTTCCATGTAGATAATGATGGTATTTCCTTGGACAGCTCTATTAGTTCATATATCAAAGGAAAAGCTTTTTAACATGAGTGTGAGAGAAATACTCAGTAAGATGCCAAAATGTAAGTACTGTATCACCTGAAACTGAAAATTCTATCTTATTAGGATAAAAATAATGGATTTTGAGATGAGTTTGTTTTACTAGTCATATTACCATCATTTTGTTTAGAGGGCTAGAAAAGTATTTACTAGCCAGATACTGAGAAATAGCTAGAATTTCTGCTGTTTGCATGTCCTTTCCCAACTAACTACATGCCAACAAGAGAAACCATTCCTATAAAAAGCCAGAAAAATAAAAATAAAAATGCTTCCTCACAGTGGAAAATGCAATTAAACTACCAGTGTATTAATTTGGGCACAAACTGCTGCACTATTGTATAGCGGTGCATTTCTTTCCTTAATTAACTAAAGCATGAAGAAGAAAATCTGATGGCTTAACAGCATTTTCCTCTATGGCAGAAATGCTTTGAGGTGGTTTTATTATGTTATCACAAAGAGTGTTGGAGGAGTTATTGCCATTACTTGTTTGTCACTTCTAAGACTGTCAGATTCCACCGAGAAACTTGCTGCTATTAACGGATGTGGAGGATTAATATTTTATAACATCATTACTTTATAGGCAGGATAACTGTAGTAATAAGAATAGATTTAATATTTTATGCATTTACAACCACATCACTCATAAGGAACATTTATCCTCCAACAGCATCACTTTGGATGTGTATTTGCTTGCTGTAACTGACAGCTGAGCAGTTTGTCATATTTACTGCTTATGCTGTGGTGGAAGTAAGAAAGTCAAATCGGTATGAGGGTACCATTGCTGCATGAACCGAGAGTGAATCCAAAGTAGAGACATACACAGATCTTGCAGTAGAGAGTCTACGAACCACACAAAAGGGAAAAGAAACAGGGGCAATTGCCTGGGAGCCTCATCAGACCAAACAGAAGCAGCAAAGCAAGTTATGCAATGGGAAGGCTGAAGGAGGGAGGAGTACAAACCCTAAATCTCTGCCTGGGTCGCTGCAATGCTGATGCAAGCTGTGAAGCAAGATTTCATCCTGCACAGAACACTGCATTTAGACTACATTCAAGTAAATACGTTTCCCTTTAAGCTCTGGCACTCTTCTGTTTTTTTTTTTCTTCAGAGACACTTCCTATCAAAGATAAGCACGTTAAGGATGCCTAGAAGCAGTGAGGATGTTTGTGCATTTCCAAAGCATCCTGCTCTGTGCAGCACGTAGCTAAGTTATTTGAACATGGTTTACTTTCTTTCACAAGTTTCATTAGCCCTGAATTTACCTGCCCGTGAGAGCTCAAAGCTTTGTGTTTTCATGTGCTCTGCCTGTGCCTGTGCACAAACATTCCCCTAGGCTCCAAACAGGACACAGATACACTGTGGTGTCGAGCAGAGAAACAGCAAACTTCAAAAACCCAAACAAATCAAAGAAGAAACCCGAGCATGCACTGAATACGAACAGTTACAGTTACTAACTTAGAGATTTTAAGCTGCTAGGTGCTCAGTGCCTTTGGCTTTTCTTTTTCCACCACCCCTGACTTTGTTCAGCACTTGGAGAGACTTCAGCTCTTAATTTATTTAAATGTTTCAGTCATTGGGTCCCTTGCTCTCTAAGCATATTAGGAGCCTTCCACTTGATGTTTAAAGGACCTCTCGTGAGGAAAGCTAAGTGGAGTTAAGGCTTGCCAGGTCAAAAGGCATCAATCTTTTACTTCCCACAGGAATATGCCCTTAGGAATACATCTCTCCGGGTGACATAAACAGCTGTTTCTCTTTCTTTTTTTGGCTTCATGTTCAGTATTTGCGAAGCAGAAGAGGGACAGGCAGGGAAACAGAAGTGTGACAGATTCTGCCTGCATCTTTTTCACAGTTTTTCCTAACCCCTAACTCTTCCGATACTTTGTATTCACTGTCTCGCTTGACTGACACAAGAAACTCACTGTAAAGAGAAAGGCTTCCTGTGAACTGAGCCCCGTTTCCATGGTGCAGAGTTTTCTACTTAAAATAAATTTCTGGTTTCTGGAGCTACCAGTATGTACAGGACCCGCGCAGCTCACCCCATCCCGGGGTTAGGGGCCGACGGTAAAGAAGGGCACAACACGTCCCCCATCCTAAAAGGCTGCTCTTCGCATGTCAGAGCTGTTTGTTCTCCGGTTCGACCCAGGGAAATCTCAGCACTCCTCGGAATGCATTTTAGGGTCACTGTACCACTCCTGCGGCAGGGAGAGAGGTGTCTGACCAGCACTGGCCGCAGTCTGCACCCGCCGCCGAGAAGCGCCTCGGTGCTGGCTGGCACCCTCCTGTCTGCGGCCAGCCCCGAACGGCTCCCGGGATGTTCGCCCCGACCCCGCTCCGCCGGCATTCCCACGCCCAACTTCCCCGCGTCCCGCCGCCGCGCACTGGGGCAAACTTTCAGAAGCGGCACCAGCGCAGCGCCGTAGAGCCCAGGAGCGGACTAAGCGAGGCAGGCTGCGCCCCGCTCCCTGGGCAAACGTCCCTTTCGAAGAAAGCCTCAGGCTGAGCGCAGTCCAGCCGGCGCCGCCCTCAGCCCCAGCCCAGGCGCGGCAGCTCCCCGCGGGTTGCGCCGAGCCCCGAAGCCCCGCGCCCCGCGGGAGGTACGCGGCTTCCGCTGGCACAAGCAAAGCACCCGCGCAGCGCTCGGGGAAGTGTGTAGCAGGGAGAACTCCCTACACTGCTTCGCCCGCGGGAGGCAGCGGTGCCCGCGGAGCGGGGCGCGCAGGGCCCGTGTGGGGCGGCACTCACCGATCCGCAGCACTTGCGGGCCGCTCTGGGGCAGGCCGGCCGAGGCGCAGAGCAGCACGAAGAAGAGTCCCCCGCCGCCGCGACCGCCGCCGCCCTGCGCCGGGCGGAGGGACCACCGCGGGCCGAGGGCGCTCGCNCGGAGGGGAGGGAGGAAAGGAGGGGTAAGGCAGGGGGCGGCTCCTCCTGCGGGGCGGCCCCAGGCGGGGCGAGGTGGCACCGGGAGCTGACCGGGACGGTCGGCGGTGATGGGGTACCACGCACGCACGGACGGGCAAACTGAAAACTATGCGGGTGCTCCCCGGCACGGCTGGAGCCGCGTTGCCCACGCTGCACAAGGGCAGGCAGCGAGGCAGAAATGCTCTCTGCCCCAGTCGCGCCAGCCGGCTGGCCCTGCCGTATGCTATGTGTGGTCTCGGCCCCGCGGGTCTCTCCCCGCACGGCTGCATGGCTCTCCTTGGCCCGGGGGAAGCTTTGCCCCCCGTGCCCCGCAGTCTTACAACCCCTGCTTTGTTATCTCGTGGTCGTATGAAGGTTTGAAATGCAGGCAAGAGGCAGCAGGCCCTGTGTTTGCACTGCTTCCTTCTGAGCGGGCCAGGCATGGGATAAGGCAATGGTGACTGGCATCTGGGAGCCGAGGGTCACCCCTGGGGGTAAGGTGGAGGGAAGGCAGAACTTTCTGCACTGCGTTTCTTGCAATGGACTTCTGCAACCAAGTGAGGGACAGGAGTCATGTCACCACAGTGCATCTCCCCAAAGGTGGCAGGAGCCTCAGCAGGAGGACTGCAGGTCTGCTCACCTGGGATCAAGAGTTCATGAAGTTTGAGTGATGAAAATTCAAGCCTAGTATTGAACCATGGGGCACAGGGAACCACCAAACTCCCCATCCTTGACTTGGACAGCAGATCACTTTTTCCATGTGACTTGACACTCAAATTATTTATAAAATCTCCATTTTAAACTCAAAACTCAAAATAAGGAATAGGAGAATGACTTCCATCTAGCAACAGAACTAAAATTGCGTAGCTGAGATCCAAAATGGAAATAATTCAAATTTGTTTATTTTGTATTCCTCCCCAGTCTGTTTAACTATTGTTCCAGAAATCAACTCCTTGGAGCAGTCTCCACACATGCTGAAGCGCAATGGAAATGCAAGTGTCTACTTTGCATCTCCCAGTCAGTCTCAAATGTTTCCTGAAAAGCCTGTCTCTGCTGCTCGCAGAGCAATTCACGCTATTCAGGAGTGCTCACTGCCGAGATTCTCAGCCAGGATACTAATTAGTGCCTTACTTTACATTTCTTACATCACTTTTTACATGCATCTTGGAGAATCTTTGCCCACAGTGTTTTGTTTTGATTTTGGTTTTTATTTACCTAAAAGACATTCTCTCCTTAGGAATGAAGCAAAATCTACTGGCAGGCATAAACTCCCTGCCAGCCCCCAGGGTTACACAGCTACATTTCCCGTTAGCTTTCATGAGGTGTCTTCTGCTCCCTGCCACACTGTCACCACGTAGCTTGACTCGTGCCTGCACTGGGGCTACCCCAGCCCTAGCCCCACGGCTTTGTGTGTCAGCTGCTGATGTCAGCATCACTGCTCCAGACCTGTGCCCACTTTCACAGATCTGTGTGACCACCCTCCCCTCACCTCTTGCCCCTGCAGGACATGCCTGCACCTTCACCTGTCTCATGCATGTCACACCAAATAAAGGTGGCAATTACATTAACTCGCTCATGTGGTTAATAACTACAGAATTCGCTCTTGTGTAGGAGGCAGAAAAGGAACTCGTCAGCCCACCCTGGGCTGGGCTGAATTGCTTGGTAACTTGGGCACAATTTTATTATCTATCATTGCCTTTCCAAAGGCTCTACAGGAGAGAAGGTCTACATCTCCTAACTGGGAAAATCTCAGCTCCTGAGCAGTGGCTCGTAACAGATACCCTTCGGGTACACAATTCATCCGCTCTACAAAACGATGCAGAGCCACTTGTCCTCAGCACAAATGGGTTCCTGCAGAACTCAGACACCTCAGTGTTTATTTCAGTGAGAGAAGAAGTTGACCAGAACATATACTTTGGAAAATACCACTGGAGTTAGTCCTCTGCTTCTTTGAAGCCATTAAGAACATGGACAGCACAGAATGGGGAAAATAACGGCTTAGTAATGACTGTGAGAGGATCTCAGAGGTCTGGAGACACTTGCTACCAGTAGTAGAAACCTGAACAGCTCAAACTCTGCTAACCCCTCATGGCAGGAGAGGCTCATAGGAAAATTGTAAGAGGTGCTAACTTCTGCTTCAGAGTGCAGCCATGGGTTGCCTTGATTGTACATAGAGTGACAGCCTTTGAAAAAGTATAAATGGAATAGTTCAAATTGCCTCTAGTGCTGCAAAGACCAGCCAAACTTTGAAATGAGAGACAGTCTGTTTGCCACTGTGGAGGACTACTTTTTGACCATTTTTGTTGTTGTTGTTGGTTTTTGGTTTGTTTTTTTTACTAGTGTGATGGTTTGGGAGTTACCTGCCCACACACACACACACACACACACACACACTATGAAAGCACCCAGACTAAACTCAGACAGATGGAAGTTAAGAGATGAAGCTCTATTTACAGCTTAGCACAATATACAAGCAGAGATATACACAATAGACAGGAATATTTACAGAAATATACAAGTTAAAGGTAATACAGAAACACAACCCCCCTCCCAGAAATCAGAGTCCCCAGGAGGAGCTCCCAACCACCCTTCCACCTTCTTCCCGCCCCTCTACCTTACCCCAGGGTCTGGTTTATGTGCAAGGTGAGTTTGGAGGATCAGCCAGTGGGGTTAGAAGCAGAGTGGTTAGTGAGGTTACACAGCAGAAAGCCAGCAGACACACACCAACTAGCGAGTGAGAGACTCTCTCTGTCTTATCCATGTTTGTGTCCTTGTTTTTATACATCTCAGCAAGCCTATGAGTGAAGCAGACGTCACCATTGTTTTCTTTTCACAGCCTATAATCTATTTTTTTTTAATTAAAATATTCCAATTAGCCTGAAATCAGCACAACCAGGTTTTATCTGTGCATATGATGCCTATGTCCTGCACTGGTCAAAGCAAATACGAACTGGAAGGTTGTGTTTTCACAAATCTTCACAGGAAAACTAGAGGAGAAGAGATTTTAACTGCTCACTTTGAGATTTAAAACATTTCCTCTTCTCAGTACAGTTGTGAAAAACACAGAATTAGAAAGGGACAATTTTGAAACATAAAAAGGCAGAAAATGTTTTACACTGACTGAAATTACCCTGAAATTACCTTACGAGTTTCTAATTTTACAGGAAGCTCTAATCCATGTTGTTACTTACAACATAGTAAAAATCACTCAGTAAGCTCTAGCCTACCAAATCATGGCATGCATTAGAAGGACTATCATTTTTTTTTCCTGGCAGATATGTGAAAATAAGTCTCCATTCAGCTCATCTTGCTGGTCTGACATTATCAATACTCTCAAACATTTAATCTCTTTTTGCACTTTGTTCAGAAAGAGAAGATTAAAAAAAAAAAAAAAAAAAGCCAACAAAAAAAAAAGAAAAAAGATCCTTTGCCATTCTTTTTTTTCCTCATTAAGCAGGTTGGGATGCCCAGAGCTTTAATATGTGAGCTTTTATTCATCTCACACTGGCTACCATTCATTGCATGGCCAATACTTAAACGTATTGATTAGCAATATGTGTTTAAATACCTTGAGAATGAAAGGTAGTATGTGTAATTAAAGTCTGATTTTGTTGTGTAGCACATTAATATTACAAATGGTATGAAGGAATCCTTTACACAGGAATTTGAAGTCTTTAGTCCTGTTTCACAACATCAAATTCCAGATGGATGTAGTATGCAATTATTATGCAATTTTCAGTTTTAAGTAATATTGCTAGGGTAATAGATAAAACCTTGTCTGATATCAGGGCCTCTGGGGATATAAACCACCTCACTCACATTTTGCATCCACTTCAGGATTCTGGTTTGGAGTTTGTATGTGGTCAAGACATCAGAAGGTGTAACTGTACGTTTGGACGTGGCACTTGGTGCCATGGTCTAGTCTTGAGGTCTGTGGTAATGGGTTGGACTTGGTGATCTTTGAGGTCTCTTCCAACCTTGCTATACTGTGATACTGTGATACTGTATGCAAATATGTAGGGAAATATAGAATATTCCAGAAAACCCAGAATTTTCTCAATTTCTTAGTCAAGTTCTGAGAAATTTTAGCTGTGCTGTGCTGTCTTCAGGACTTTAACCAAGCCTTTTCCAGTCTGTGCTACTGTCTTACTGAGTTGAGATGACAAGCTGCAGTTATGTGCTGGTTTGAGGCTAATTGGAAT
>WBNM01025960.1:131580-158922 GCA_013399055.1 Ramphastos sulfuratus | reverse complement strand
AGCAGCAGCAGCAGCAAGAAGAAAGAAATATTAGTGAATGAAAGTCTGTATATTTCAAAAACAACACCTTTTGTAGGTAACAAGGCCTTCAGATTCAGAGAATACCCAGAAGATCAGGTTTAAATTATCATAGAATCATAGAGTAGTAAGGTTGGAAGGGACCTCAAGGATCATCTAGTTCCAACCCCCTGCCATAGGCAGGGACACCTCCCACTAGTACAGGTCACTCAAGGCCTCATCCAACCTGGCCTTGAACACCTCCAGGGAGGGAGCAATTATATAAAAAATATAAATTATGATGCATTCCATATATACAACCAGAACAAAATGAGTACCATGTTTAGCATCTACCAAGAAAGAGGTTAGAGGGGAGATGAAGCAGGGAATAGGTAGCTGATTTGTAGCTTTTTTCAGTTTCTCAGCTGCAGCTCAGATTGCTATGCTGACTGTCACTAATGGAGCATAGCCTCTGTTGTAAAGAATGTGCCTTATTGTGCTAGGCAAGATGAAGAAAGGATTTTTAAATCGTAGTAATAAAAGTTGTGCAGAAGAACACAGCCCAGGAGTCTCAAAGGAGTAAGACAGTTTATATTCACTAAAGAATTGCAGTGACTTTTTCTTGCTTCAAATAAGGAAGCATAAGAAAATTATGAAGTGCTGGGATTTAAATACTCTGTATAGATGTTGTAGAAGTGGAGCTGTGATGTGGTAAACTGATTAGTTCTTAACTGCTGTGAATTACATGTTTGGGCATGCCAAAGTAATTTTCTGGGCCAGTTTTGTAATATGGTAATAATTTCTTTCTCCTTGAATGTAAAATTCTTTCAAAATCACAAAATGAGAGATTTTGGAAATTGCATGACCTTGTGGATGTGGTCAACTAGAGCCCATATTTAAAAAAAAAAGAAAAACAAACAAACAAACAAACTTACAGAACAAAATCCACAACAGCAAAAAGATCCCCTCCTAAGTAGGAAATTAAAAATTATCCAAAGGTGACAGAGGTGTCATGCCTGTCAGATAACCTGAGAAAAACTTCTCCTTTGGAGACCTGAAAAACAGAAAACAAAAGGTAATTACCACCTGACAGCTTTCTCTATGTGCAAAGAATTGGTTGCTCCTAATAGGCAGATGTCCACATTAGAAAAAAAAACATTAATTAGTACCGTTGTTGGCAGGCTCAGCTGAGAAAAACATGACTAAATGAGCATGGAAACTGAAGTGCCTTCTGTGATGATAATTGCAAGTACTCACATTTATTGTAATTTGGGATGTGATTTTCCATTTGGACCTGAATCAGTGAAAGGGTCTAGCTGTTGTGACAACATACAGGGATAATGATTCTATTAAAACACTCAGGGCCTAATTTCCAAAGGTATTAATCACCCACATCTTTAATGGGATCAGAAAACTTTTGGTACCTTGGAAAATGTGGACACTTATCATAATAGCAGGGGAAAATCTGCCAAGTAAGAATGAGGAGAAAGCAACAGAGAAACAGTGACTGTTGGCGCAAGAAAAGCAACACCACACTTTAAAAGAACAGATTTCATAAAAATTAGGAAGATGGAGAAGTGTGAGAAGGAAAATATTTTATTTTCTTTCATTTTTCATGAAGAAAAAAATCACAACAGTAATAAATGTTGGTCCTGGAAATTACATACGTCAGCAAGTTCTTTCAGTGGCAGAAATACAAATTCAACTAGCATATTAAAATTGAATTATAATGTTGTTAGAAAAGTTGAAGGCAAATTATATTTTTCACAAGGAGAGATTGTAAGCAAGTATGAAATTATATGGAAAAGGCAAGTGTGGTTCAACCAGATCATCAAAAGTATTGGATGAAGCCTTTCAAAAGGGGCTGGTCCCTAAGGCTGTAACACTAAAATGGCATTGTGGGCTCCAAAGTACTTTGGGATCCATCTGCTATAACAGACCAGCAGTTGTAACCTGGGAAGATCTGTGTCATTCTGTAGATGTTCCATAAACCTGATTTATCTCATCAGATGTAGAAACAATTACACACCATCACATAAAGCCCAGACAAGTCATTTTCCCCTCATGTAACTGTTTGGAGTCCCTGTTTTAAGTTTTCCAATTGTTATTATAATCACTATGGTAAACATCATGTTCTTTTAACTTGATTGATATGAAACCCTTTGTAGCCATGATTCATACCAGCTTCCATCAAATTAGTAATTACATAGCAATCAATTTAATAAAGTGAAAATCCTTCTGAGCTGAGGAACTACATCTTCAGGGTTGATTTCAGAGGGCTGACAAACTAAAGATATCTTATTACTACTGTACACTCAGAAAAAGAAAATGATAATTGATTTTTCTCCAATAGAATGAAAACTACAGTAGCCACTCAAATTTTGGGCTTCTGGAATACCATGGAAGATCCAGGAAGTCAAAGCCTTAAGCCCTAATACTACACTGAGCCTACTTGTGATCTGACCACATCCATCAGATGTGTAGAGGGTCTGTCTGTACTTGTCTATGTCCAACTTATCAGACACTGTCCTACCTCTTAAAGTGGAGATAATACAGTCATATCAGTGCATCCCATGGCCAAAATTACGAGCTATATTCACGGCATGATGAAGCTTTCCAGCCTATCTTATCTGTAGGCATGCAGCTGTATTAGCTGAGATCAGTGGTGGAGAGGAGGCCTCTATGCTGTGACCAGTGCACTGAAAAAACTTGTCCTAAGGTTACAGGTAAATGCACTCAAGGTGACAGAAACTAAGAAATTTTCCCATATGATAATCAATTTGTGCTTGATGTGCAATAAAGCTCTAATGCTTTTGTGAGTCTTTGCTGCCTAGCATTGCCCTCTCTGAGTGCTGACTGTGCTAATGCAGCTCTGGGACAAGGTGAGCACCTCACTCTTTGACATGCAAGACAGGCCTGAGCATACTCTTGTTCTCTGCTCTCTCTGTAGCATTGCACAAGATGTTCAACCACACCAGAAGCTTTCAGCCCTTGCATGGGACACAGGCCCATGGGCAGCTCTAGAGGTTGACCTCTACCACACTGCTGCTTCCACTTTATGCATGGAGGCATTTCAGACAAAAGGGAAAAGTGGTTAAAACAATTGAAAAAGGTGGAGGAAAAGGCAGAGCTTTGTAATGTCAAAGAAGTGGGGATTTATTTGATGTGCTAGTGAGGGAAGGGAGTACAATACAGGAGCTTAGAGGGCTTGGGAAAGAACAATCATATATGACAGTGATAGACAACCTCCTTAGAGCCATCAAGGCACAGGAGCCTGGAAGATATATCTGCTGGTGATAATATCAGTATAGTTTGATATCTTTGTAATTGAATTAATTGCCTTATCCCATCTCATTTCTATTAGAACACATTTTTTCCCTTTAGAACCTAATAGCTATTAATATTTTATTACTGTTAATGTTTAATTAGAGTAAAAGCAATAGAAATGGCTAGCTCCATGAGCTGACCTTTTGACACTACCATCAGATATATATTACTTTGGGGGTGGTTAAACTCAGAAAGAACTCAATCTAGTACATTTAAAAACCTTTCCATTATATGGCACTGTGTATAAAGTACATCATATATAAAGTGCAATCAGCTTTACTAGCTAAGGAACACACAGATTTGCTGTGTCTGACTTGTAAACCTTCAGTCTGATTTACAGAGTGTTTGGCCAAATATTCCAATTAAAATTTATTTAAATCCCCAAGACACATTATAGTTGTCTAAATTGGACAATGCAAAGCACGTCTAGGTAAAAACCTAACTCAAGAACTAGCAGCACAGATTTATTAGTGCAAGGTTCTTGCAAGCTAATTTACTTGTTGACAGTTACTGTTCTTTCAGAGGCTTCTTGAGGATCTCTAGGCAGCACTTCAGTGTTCCAAGTTGGCATCCTTTTCCAGAAAACACCCTTTGGTTTTAGTATCACACAATAAATACCAATGCTGTCTCTAACCTCAGCTGAGAATAAGTATAAGGCTCCTAGGGCAGTCAGAAACCTCCATCAGCTTGGTCTAAGTACCAGGAGAATGGTGAAAGTAATAATGCAATGACTGTCACCATTTGTTTTTTGGGTTTTTGGTGGGTTTTTTTGTTTGTTTGTTTGTTTGTTTTATTAATGAACAATACATACTGCTCTGTATTTTATGATCATGTATAATACAGAAGAGTCATAGAATGGTTTGGGTTGGAAGGGACTTTCAAGATCATAGAATCATAGAATCATAGAATGGTAAGGTTGGAAGGAGACCTCAAGGATCATCTAGTTCCAACCCCCTGCCATAGGCAGGGGCACCTCCCACTAGAACAGGTTACTCAAAGCCTCATCCNGGAAGTTGACTGTGCCACACAGCTTGGTGTCACCTGCAAACTTGCTGTTCTAGTTCCAACACCCCTGTTGATGTGGAGTTGCACGCACACCTGGGGCCGCTAGGGACGGGGTGGAGGATGACACGAGACGAGACGACCACCGATACCAATATGATACAACCAAGATCACCCATTTACTGCAGAAAGCAGCACATATTCATATAAGAATAGAACTGTCTGGCCACACGTTATTTATTCTCTGATTGGTTTCAGGAAGCTGCTTTTGAGCCTCTTCTCACCCTGATAAGTACCTAGCTTCTAGTCTACATAGCTACCTCTTTATCTCAGATGACTCCTTCAAAGGGCAGCTGTGCTGACATTTTTTTCCCTCACTGACAGTTCTTTCCCCTTATCTTTTGTCCTGTTTAGCTCTCAGCTAGTGTGTCCTGAAAATGAGACCCAACATCCTGTTTTGGGCAGGACAGCTTCCACGAGATCTAGTTGTGCAAAGCCCCATTCATTCTGGCTTTGAACACTTCCAGGGAGTGAACCTCTGTAACTTCTCTAGGCAACCTGTTCCACCGTCTTAGCACACTCACAGTGAAGAATTTCCACCTTACATCTAATCTAAATCTACCCTCTTTCAGTTTGAAAGTGCTACTCCTTGTCCTATCACTACACTCCCTGACAAGGAGTCACTCCAATGCAGGCAAACATTCTGTATTAGCTGGATATGTGAGCAAATCCAAGTTGTGCTAACTGCTGATTTTGAGCTAAAGTTTCACAGGGCCAAGGATGCCAGGGGCAGGCAGCCCCCAGAGGAATGAGAAACAACGGCCAAGGACACAGGCTACAGCAGCCTGCAGAAAAACAACTAAGCAGGAAGACCAAAGAAAACCAACCTGGATTCAAAAGCAAAAGAAGGGGCATTCTGAACAGACAGCAATGCACCAACTGTTTGATTCCTACACAGCTTGCCTTAATGAATTAGACCAATTAGAGAATTCCATGAGCGTTTGTATCTGGGCAATTTGGGCAGGCTGGTTGGGGCAACAGCTTGTCCCTTAATTTTTTGGACCAATTGCTTTTGTAATGGGCTGGCCTGAACAGTCTGTTAGAAGGGTATATAAATGCATGTTCATATTCAATAAGGTGGCCGTGGCATGGCATGGCTTGGATCATATTGATCTGTGTGTGGCTCTGTCCAGGATCTCCCGCCGAGAAGCTGTCCTGGGTTTTGTTATTCTCCAATATATTGTACCCATTATTAAAATATCTCCATAGAGTCTAAAGACTTGAGGTGATGCTGTGATTGAACCTGCACAGTTTGAGCAGTAGACAGTCCCTGCCTCAAAGATGTACGGCCTATTTAGGTAAGATAGATAGCACGTGTGGGTTTCAGGGGTAGAGAGGAGGTGTACATGGTGTGACAGCAACAAACAGCATGCTAGTTTCACAACCATTCTTTTAGGAACAGTGGGAGAGTGTGAAGAGAGGGAGAAGGAAGGTTAGTTACAAAGTTAGGTGGAGAGAAAAGAGAAGGGAGAGCATTTTAGGAAGGGTCATGGACTGGATGAGATGAGAGGAAACAGAAAGAAACTGTGGGCATGAAAAGAATAGGAGGTGAAGGGTAGGAGCAAACCTTTGACACAGCAGAAAGATGATAGTCAATTCAGAGAGAGGCTTCATACACACTGTCTTTAGCCATAAAGCAAGTAAATACTTAGCTTGATCTAGTGGTGTCAGCTGTATTTCTAGTGAGTTGAGCACTTCCACTTGTAATTTATCCACTTCACAGCATCACAGAATCACACAGTGTTAGGGGTTGGAAGAGACCTCAAAGGATCTTCTAGTCCAATTCCCCTGCCAGAGCAGGATCACCTAGAGTAGGTGACACGGGAACACATAAAGGCAGGTTTTGAAAGTCTCCAGAGTTAGAGACACCACAACCTCTCTGGGCAGCCTGTTCCAGTGTTCTGTCACCTTCACAGTGAAAAAGCTTTTCCTTGTATTCACATGGAACCCCCTATGCTTCAGCTTGTGCCTGTTGCCTCTTGTTCTATCACATCCTTCTGATGCTTACCCTTTCAATATTTATAAGCATTAATGAGGTCACCCACATATTTATAAACATTAACGAGGTCATCCTTCAATCTCCTCTTCTCCAAGTTAAAGAGACACAGCTCTTTCAGCCTTTCCTCACTTGAGACAACTACCTAACTCTGGAGGAACTATTTTCCTTCTGCTGATGCTGCAGGGAATTGAAATAACTTACTTAGGTTGTATACACAAATTTTTAGTGGGCTCAACTTAGGTGACATTAAACCCAGGTGGTATGTCTGAAAGTCCCTGTTTTGACTGTTTCTGCTAAAACTCCTATTATCCAATAGCTCTGAAACATTGTCAGATGGAAAGCTTGGATTGTAATTTCATGAATTTGGGGAAACCTGAAGTTTGACCCTAATTGTTACTGGTAACAAAGTAATCATTTGGAAAGTCCTACGCTTTCATCTTACAATTTATTTATGTGTGGAAGACACAAACTTCAGAATGCCATCTCATTTCTTCAACTCAAAAAGGCTGGTTTACTGTAGCATTTATCCTTTTTTTATGTCTTTGCAGTTTCTGAAAAAGGGTTGTGGAAGCCAGGCTGAATATCAGCATAAGTAATCAAAACTTTGAGTTCTTCTCAGGGAGTAGTAAATGGGAGGTATTTTCAGGTATTTTTCAGTAGGAGAGGGAGGTCTTTTCATTATTAGCATTTTTGCATCATCTGACATGTCACTTGTTCTTTTCCAGTGTAGCTGCTGTTGAAGACTTTTTTAAATAGATTTAACAACAAAAGGGTGCTAAAATTGGAAACTGTGTGAGATACTTTGATATTATTCAATCAGAGACAAAACTGACACTGAAGACAGCTCTTCTTTAAGAACTTTCATTGAGTGAAAATTATCATAACAGAAAGCAAAGACAAATGCAGTTTCCTTAGTTGTATCTTCATCATTTAAGTCTCACAAGGTACCAGAGGAAATAGGTTCAGTTCTGAAATGGTTGATCTGTTCTGTTTAGTTTTGTGTTATTTTTACAATGCAACAAGACAAGTAATAAACAAAGCATGCTTTATTACATCACTATTCTCTTAAATAGCTTAATAATGATTTATAGATAAAGAATCATTTTTTTTTTCATGTGAAATCCACAGTCTATAAATAGTCTTTAAATGACTCTTATATGGAGTCTAATGTTATAAGACTACAAATAGCCAGCTGAGATTATTTGCTTTGGAGGANGAGAGGAGAGTAAAGGGGCAGAATCACCTCCATTGCCCTGCTGCCCACGCTCTTGATGCAGGATTCTCTTGATTCATGATGCACGATTCTCTTGATGCACAATTCTCTTAATGACATCATGAAAAACTAAACATGATCACTATTAACAGCTGAAAAGAGTGGATAAGCATTTTTAAGTCTCTTTTCTATAGTGAATCTCTCTTGTATTTCTATACACTTTTTAAAACAAGGGGCTGCTATTATCTCAAGGTAGCTTACATACTTCCTATTACAATTTAAAATACATTAATGAATTATACTCTCAAAAAAAAAAAAAAGGAAAATAGTAGTTTCTTAAGAGTTTGATCCAAATATCTTTGAACAGGTTGTAATATCTATGCCAATTATAAAGCTTTTCACCATGTATTAATTGTACACAGCCACTCTACCTACAGTCTGAAGATTTAGATGACAGTGCATGTGTAAGACTATCCACTCTGTCTCAAAGATCATTTGCTGAGATGTAATTTATGCTGGTTTGTCCAATGCAATTTTAACAGCCCTAAGTAAAAAGCTTTCCAGTCTTTTTAGTATAACATTACTACACCACTTTGTTGCCAGGATATTCTTCTCAATTTTCAACATATACTTAAACTTTCTTAGTTCCACAACGTAAGCTAGAAATGAAGACTTAAATCTTCATTGCAATTACCTTAACCTGTAGTTAGAACAGCCAAGATGAGCATCTCAAATGCAAGCAGTGCATATAGTTCTCTGATTGTCAAAGTACAGAAATAGAAGTTCTCCTGGTGTTTAGTCAACCTAACTCATTGCCTTAGAAGTGAGTTTTAACTGGGATCTGAGGGAATGAAATGAATTTTCAGATTTTCCATAGGATCTTTGTAATGGGAGATGAAAGTTAAGCTGATATACTTTACTTTCTAGAGCGAAGAAACAAAGAAAATATACCTGCCTTTAATCATGCAGTAACACCACAACATTACTTAACTTTGATCTTATAGGTACTCAAAATATTCCATTACCCTATCACTATGTAATGTTCCCATTAGTTCTTTAATGGATATTTCATATTAATGCTTCACTCTTCGACAGCTGACAGCAGAAGCAATCAGTATTTAACAGCATAAAAATTGTAAACCAGAATTGTTTATAAAATAATGTGCATCTTCTGGCAGAGTAACCACAATAAATTAAGGGCACTTTCAGTGCCTGTAGTTCTGAAGTTTGCTGACAAAGGTAGGATTTTAAAATATTTTTTNAGGGTGGTGAGACACTGGCACAGGTTGCCCTGGGAGGTTGTGGTTGCTCCCTCCCTGGAGGTGTTCAAGGCCAGGTTGGAGGAGGCCTTGAGTGACCTGTACTAGTGGGAGGTGTCCCTGCCTATGGCAGGGGGTTGGAACTAGATGATCTTTGAGGTCCTTCCCAACCTTACCATGCTATGAATCTATGATTCTATGTTCTCTACAGTCAATTTTAATAGTTTAAAAAATGTGAAGTGGTTAAGGATATTTAAGAGACTTACTACAGCTTAGATCTTACTTGTTTGTTTATTTCATGCATGAGCATTCTCTTTCCTGCAAACTCTCAGATTATCTTATTTCAAACCACTTTGTGTGAGTGTGTATTCTAGTAGATGCAAGTACTTTTTTAAAAGTGCATGCATACTCAACACCAGTCAGTCACATTTATTTATGCTGCCTCTGTTCCTAGAAAGGTTTCCTCCACTCAGAAACACCACACGACATCCCCACTATTTAGTATGCCAATATTTGTTCAGCCTAGTAACAGAATGACAATGTATTTGTAGTGGTTTTAATACACAACTCTGTGAGCTTTGTATCTTGAGTCTGAGGGGACTTGACAAGCTTTTCTAGAATTGCTACTTGGTTTTCTGCCTGGAAAAAAACAGAGATTTTTCCATGCATATTTCACAGACCAAGTGTGAATGATGAGTAAGTTAACTAAAAACTATGAGAAACGTTAAAATGATATTCTAGAACCCAGAGAAATAAATTCAGTCCCTTCTGCTCTTAATGTAAATTTCCTTCACGTAAGGCATCTTATTTCAGAGCTACTGGGAGTGCTTTATGATATCTGGATACATTAATGAGCCATATTCACCCCCTACTGCTCCATAACTCTGGTGAACCCAGCTAAGGTACAGCCTCTGTGAACTTTTCTCACTTCATCTATTCAAATATTGTATTTTTAGATCATTCAGACTGATGCAAATTGAAATTGCCTCTTGTGCCAAGCACAGGATCATCTTTAAAATATATTCTTAACCATTCAAACTAGGGGATCACTGCAAGGAAATGCAAATTGCTTGCTAGTATTCTCACCTTTAAAGCTGAGGAAGAACTCCATTTGCTTGAGATCACACTGTGCTGGGTCCTGCACAAATATAGATATCATAGAATCATAGAATGGTAAGGTTGGAAGGGACCTCAAGGATCATCTAGTTCCAACCCCATGCCATAGGCAGGGACACCTCCCACTAGTACAGGTCACTCAAGGCCTCGTCCAACCTGGCCTTGAACCCCTCCAGGGAGGGAGCAGCCACAACCTCCCTGGGTAACTTGTTCCAGTGCCTCACCACCCTCACTGGAAAGAACTTCCTCCTAACATCCAGTCTAAATCTCCTCTCTTGTAGTTTAAACCCATTGCCCCTTGCCCTGTCATTACAGGACCTTGTCAATAGTCCCTCCCCAGCCTTCCTGTAGGCTCCCTTCAGATACTGGAAGGCTCCTATAAGGTCTCACAGTATCACAGTCCTTACCCCCACAAGTTAATTCTAGAAGACAAGACAAAACAGGTGATTTGAACCAATCACCTTTCTTGGTGTGGGCAAGACAGATTAATAAAAGTAAACATCATATACACACTGGGTGGGGTTTTTTTTAACTTTGGAACAGAAAGGCATAAAAAGCAACTCGATAAATCCAGGCAGGTCTTACATACAGTTTGAATCTTATTAATATTGAATATGCAAACAATGCAGTGCAATTTATTGTTAGAGGTCCTAAAGATGAGCTATTAATTTTTTCCCTTTATTGGATGTGTGTCCAGTCAGAAATTAAAGTTCCTGTGGTGTTATCTTCAAAAGGAAGAGATCCAACTCCTTCCAACAATCCCTCTCCTTCTAAAATAAGCTATGCTTTTGAGAGCTGAGTGTAGGCTATTGCTAAAATGAATGACATGTAATGAGTATTGCATTTGCCTACATATCATTGTCTAACAACCAGTATCTAATTCATTACTGTAAAACATTTGAGGATGTCATGCATATTGAAAGGCAGTATATAAAATGAAATTCTCTTATTCTCATTTGATAGTGCTTCAACCATAACACCATTTCCATGTAATTTGAAAAGTAAGATATCCCAAAATAGATTACTCTAAGCTAAAATTTCAGAAAAGGTGGTTGTTTGAATTTGCAATTATTGATTGAATAGCTATTGCCTTAGAGGATGTATCAATGAAATTACTGGAGACTTAACCACTGAATTACTTTTGAAGGTAACAAAGCTTCACAAAAAGCATGTGTAATGCTTATAATGGTTTGAGTTCTAATCCATAGCTCAGACAGCACAGGATTAATGAAATACTATCAGAAATTTTAACCAAAGCTGTAGATCACTTCAGTAGATTCCTAACATTACAGGGCACTCTGCACTTGTGAACTGGCCAAAATACAAGAGGAGTTTCAGCTGTGCAATAAACAAACAAAACAAAGGTAATGATCACATCAGTTTGTGCCAGTTGAAGCTAATAGGTATTGAAGAGGAAGTTACAGGATGTACCCATATCCTTCTATCAGAAAAATTACACAATCACAGAATCACAGAATTTAGGAGCTGGAAGAGACCTCTGGAGATTGTCTAGTCCAACATCTCTGCTAAAGCAGGTTCACCTAGGGCAGCCAACACAGGAATGCATCCAGGTTGGTTTTGCAAGTCTCCACAGGAGACTCCACAACCTTTCTGGGCAGCCTGTTCCAGGTGCTCAATTACAGTCACAGTAAAGATTTTCCTCGTGTTGAGGCAGAACTTCCTGTGTTCCAGTTTGTACCTGCTGCTCCTCATTCTGTTGCTGGACACCAGTGAAGAGAGCCTACACCCATCTTCCTGGCAGCCACCCTCATTTGTATTTGTAATTTATCTGCAAATGTTGATCAGATCCCCTCAGATCCCAGCAGTCATTTAGCTGAGTGTTGATAACACACCAGTGTTTTGGCTACTGCTAAGCCAGGCACCAAAGCTGTGCTTTTCCAGCATGTCCTGCCCCACCATTAGGCTGAGGGGTGGGCAAGATCTTGGGAGGGGACACATCTGGGCCAGTTGACCCAAACTGACCAAAGGGGCACTTGGTACCATATGACATCAGTTATCAGATATAAAAGCTAAGTGAAAGAAGGAAGTGTGGGGGGCATTTGTTAATGGCATTTGTCCTCTAGAGCAATCGCTACACATATCAAAGCCCTACTTCCCAGGAAGCAGCCAAACATCGTCTGCTAATGGAAAGTAGAGAACAACATCTTTGTTTAGTCTTGCTTCCACACACAGCCTTTGCTTTAACTTTTACCTCGTTAAATTGCTTCTATCTTGGCCCGTGGGCCTCTTGTTATATTTTGCCTCTCTCCTGTCCATCTAAAAAGGTGTGTGATAGAATGGTGTTGGTGGACATGTAGCCTCCACCCAGGGCCAAATCTCCACAGGCCTTCCCACCTTCAAGTAGATCAACACTCCTGCCAAGCTTAGCATCATCTGTAAACTTACTGAGAGTACACTCAGTCCCCTCATCCAGACAACCAGCCCCAGTAACTGAGCCCTGGGAAACAACACTTGTGATTGACCACTCCAATCAGTACCACTCTTCGGACCTGGCCGTTCAATCCATCCAAGCCATGTGCAGCCAATTTCTCTAGTAGGAATGCTGTGGAAGATGGTGTCACAGGTTGTTCTAAAGCTTGGTAGACAACATCTGTGGCCTTTCCCTCATTCCCTGAGTCACCTTGCTGTAGAGGGAGATCAGGTTCATCAAGCAGAACCTGCCCTTCATGAACCCATGCTGACTGGGCCTGATCATCTGGTTGTCTTGCCANCAAGGCCAGGTTGGACAAGGCCTTGAGTGATCTGTGCTAGTGAGAGGTGTCCCTGCCTATGGCAGGGGGTTGGAACTAGATGATCCTTGAGGTCCCTTCCAACCTTACCATTCTATGATCTCCTCCATCACCTTCCCCTGCTCTGAAGTCAGACTGTGATACTGTGATACTGTAATAGGTCCATAGTTCCCCATCACAAAAGTATTATCTATCACGTGAACTTTGCATGCATATAATTTAAATATAGGAAGAGCAGGATTTCACTCTTTTTATGCACCCAGAAAGACAAGAGCTATACAGATACGCAAGTTAGCACACCTCTACATTCTTTCCAGTCTTTTATGATTGCAGACTCTGTCTCTGCTGCTCCCCTGAGGTTGTGAAAGCTTTCAGCTCCAAAACAGCTACACTGTCAGCAGCAGTACATGGATTCAAACCTCTGCAGAAACCATTACATTGCTACAAAAAAAAAAAAAAAATCCTGAATATGTTAGAAAAGATACAAAATAAGGCCTTATTTTCTTGATGTGCTTTTTGAGATGATAATTCTTGTTTACCTAGTAATCTCAAAAGGAAATACTACCACAGTCTGCCCTTAAAGACAAATCCTGTCCAGAAATAAAACACTGTTTTGTTTGGAGGGATTTTGTTTGTCGTTTATTGGGTAGTTGCTGGTTTGGTTTTGTTTTGTTTTTTTTGTGGTGGGTTTTTGTGGTGGTGGTGGTTTTTTGGTTTGTGTTTGCTGTTTGTTTTGAAAAAGAAGGTAACTCTTACTCTGCTGTCAGTCTGTATTCAAAATCATATCTGCTGAAGTCAGTTCAGGACCAAATGTATGTTTAATTTATTTTTTTCCCCCAAGTTAATCTGTTACAACTCAGTGTTTCAGAAAGGATTGAAATTCTTCTTCATCTGCCATCAAAAAAACCCCAAACTTCTTCTAGAAGAGAAGGCTTTGAGGAGACCTTAGAGTAGCCTTCCAATATCTGAAGCAGGGCCTACAGAAAGGCTGAGGAGGGATTATTTACAAGGTCTTGTAATGACAGGACAAAGGGCAATGGGTTTAAACTGGCAGAGGGAAGATTTAGACAAGATGTTAGGAGGAAGTTCTTTACAGTGAGGGTGGTGAGGCACTGGCACAGGTTGCCCAGGGAGGTTGTGGCTGCTCCCTCCCTGGAGGTGTTCAAGGCCAGGTTGGAGGAGGCCTTGAGTGACCTGTGCTAGTGGGAGGTGTCCCTGCCTATGGCAGGGGGTTGGAACTAGGTGATCCTTGAGGGCCCTTCCAACCTTACCATTCTATGATTCTATGATTCTTAGGCATGCCATTTTGATAAAACAGATGAGTGGAAAAATGTGTTTAGTTTCCAGGACTTCATAGTGCATACATATGTACATGCTGGTGATCATTAGAGAAAGGTAAAAATGCAAAACTTGGAGAGAATTTATACAGATTCAGAATTTCAGTGGTAACAGCAAAAAAAAAAAAAATCTGGAAAATGGAATGTCATTTTTCAGCCTGTCACATTGAGAAACTGCACTCACACAAGTCTATCTTTATCTTCCAAAGAGAGAAGATCAGAATTTCAGTAGTCCTGGTCATTTCTCTTAAGAAAAGTGAATTAAACTCTCATTTTTTTCAAATGTAGCAATCAGTTTAATCTTGTCTGCCACTTCATGTTGTCTCTCTTGATAGGCAAATGCACACAGATGACAGTATCACAAGTCTGAGAACCTTACCTTTCCTCTTTAACTTGCAATCTCTAACTGCTGCAGTGAACATATGAAATCTCTTTACAGGTAAATGTTTCTGTGCTCACCTGGCAGGGATGTCAGCCCATTACTGGACAAAAAGTACATTCTATTAATGCTTGTCTTGACCAGCTTCTTCAGAACAAACTCAAAATCTCTTAACCTTCTCCTTATATATTTAATACTTCCACTTCAAAAGGAAATGACATTCTAGTCTCCTATGTTCTTATGATAGACTTCATCATTAGCAAGAAGTATTTAATAATATGCAAGAGCAAAGTATTAATATTTAAAATCACAGCTTGTTATTAGTCTAATAAATCCAGCCTTCCGTATTCAGAGCTCAACATTGATCTTCCCCAACTGTTCATTCCTGATAGACTGTAAGTTCTCTAGTGGAAGAAGGTGTTTTGAGGTCACATTATAAAGCAACATGGACACAAATTACTGATGATTTTTCACAGGGCTGTGCTTTCCTTTGATGATTAATACCATGCAAGATATCACCATACAGGTCCTTTTTAATTTTTTTTTAAACTGGCACTCTTGTGCTATTTCTTTCTTCTCCCTTCTTTTTTTTCTTTCATAGTAATACATGAATCTGGTGCTGAGTGCTACATTATCATCATGTCTTAGGGCATTAACCTCACCACATTCAGGACATAACCTTAAACCTTTCTCTTAATATGTAATGCTCTAAAGGATACACATCTGTTTGTGAAGCAAATCCACATGTTTCATACATTCCAGAGTTTCCTATTACTATAGAAGATGAGCTTTTTCTTAGCAGAAGTCTAGCTCTCTGAAGTCCAAGTAGTAGTGTATCTGGTGTGGTAAATGCTTCTTTTAGATTTTTTTCACTAGATGGAAGCCCACATTGGGATAAGACAGAGATGAACAAACCTCACTTCCTCTCAAATCTGAAATGATCCTAAGCTTTTCAATAAGGCACTAGGGGTAGCTCTTACAAAAGCCCACAACCTCTGCAGCAGGGTCTGCTCATGTCATAGCCTAACAACATTAGGAAAGTATGTCTGTACTGTCAAATAACACCCAGCAGGAACCATTCTCACACTGTTCTTAGCCTGTGGCTTGCACCTGTGCTGTTTGTTGGTATAGACTCAGCCAAAGAGAGATACTGCCATGCTGAATCCCATCTCCTGCCATTTCAGTAGCTACTGCAGGCCACTCTGCCCAGAAACCTGTACCTCGTCACAGAGCTGAAATAGAGTACAGGGGGCATCAGTTTAGGGTTGCTGCCCATTAGAGTCAGATTTTGGAGGAAATTCTCTCCTCTGCTGAGGTTTTGGGGGAAAAAATCTGCTTATATCAAGAGCTGATATCTCCACACCCATAGCCCACAAGACTATCTCTTGCAGCCTTGACAGTAGTGGATGCAGGTTCACAAACATATTATTAATGTGATGACACTCAGCCCTTTTCTATTTGTTTGGTTTGTTTTTTTTTTTTTCCAAAGGGACTTGTCAGTTGTAGCTAAAGCTAGTGAATGTCTGGGCTGCTTGCATTTTAGAGACAGCTGTGGAGTAAAGGACAAGTACCCACTAGCTCAGCTTACCTATAGGGCTGGAATTCAATCACCAAAGATGCTTTTATAGTTCCAGGGATCATAAAGGTGAGAGCAGTCTCACTGCATCTTCTCAAAAACAGCTAATTAGAGTTTAAAGGTCTTTGAAGGGCTGAATGTCTTCTTTCAGTTCAAGCTCTGACTCTGAAATCAGGAGGCTGGACACAGACTTCAGTGTTCTGGCTGAGGCATGCTTTGGGGCATCATTTTCAAAGGCTTTTGATTGACCAAGCCTTCTGTTAAAGCAGGCAAAAAGTAAAATTAGAATTTAAAAAAAAAAAAAAAAAAAAAAAAAGTCAACATTTTACATGATAAAGAAAGCAGTGCTTCAATCACTTCATCTCAGCATTAGACACACTACCAAAGCAACACTCATTTGAGTTTTTGTATGTGTCCTAGTTTGAGCCACAAGCTGCCCAGAGCAAAAGGAGAGAAAGTAGTTTACCCCAAAGGAATACATAAAAACACTCACACAGAATTGGAGGCTAACTATGAATGCTATTTGCAAATATATACAGAAATACAAAAGGCCTACCAGGCCAAACCTTTCCAAAACCTCCCCCCCAGCTCAGTATCAGCAGGCAGAGGAGCAGGCTGAACTGCCCCGCACACAGGATGAGCCTACTCAGCCTCAATGCCCACCCCACACCTAAGCCTCACTGCCTCCCTACTGCTAGGCTCAGGGGCATACCAAGAAATTAGCTTGGCAGCCAAGGCCCACAAGCTCCCCCACAAACCAGAGAGATAATGGCAGAGAGAAGGGAGAAAGCCCAAGAATTGGCTGTGGACTCCCATTATATAGACACATGCAAGAAAGGAAAATAGGTTAACAGTTTACAATGTCCTGTCTGTCCCCCAAAGACTTTGTGGTCCCTGAAGGACTTTTTTCTCTATGGTAAGACAATTTGTCTTAAACCCACAACAATATGAAATGCATTTATTTCCAAACTGCTGCTTTCTTTTCTTCAGAAGATCTGTTTTTTTGGGGATGGCTATTTTCACATCTTTTTGTCAGGAACTCCTAAAGCACCTGCAAATTTTAGTGCAGAGCACAAAACAGAGAAGGGTTTCCTCCTCTAATATCACTTTGGTTGAGCAACTTCAGCTGCTCCAACTAGATATGCACACAAAGAAATGCATACAAGTTTCACCCTTTATAGCTGATACAATCTGGTAACTACTGACTTGTGAAATGAACCCCAAAACTCAAGGAGAGTTATGAAGTAGGTATGTTTTATTACAGCGCTGGGTGCAGGCAGGATGGCTCCATCAATCCTGCACACCCCAGGCTGGCACAAGCCACATGTTACAAGAGCATGCATATTCATAATAAGGGGTAGGACTACCACAATTATTTCTTGTAGTTCATTAATGTAGGTATTTTCCCATTCTTCACCCTGGCTCCAACTCTCCCCAGTGGCCTTGAATAGTTATCTGAGATAAGCAACAGCACAGTCTTTCTCACAGGGTTTCTCCAACTAGTTGCTGCAGACACTTCCTCCCACAAAGCTTGCTACAGACATCCTCCAAAATGTGCATCTGGTCTGCAAGGCTCTTTACCAGCACTCCTTGATTTTTCTTTTATCACTACAAGAAAAGAGTGTCCAGAGGTACAATCTATTTAGGAGTAAAGTTAAGTTCCTAAATAAGATAGAAATCTATAATGTCCTTCCCTTACATTGCCACTTGTATTCAAGTATATTTACATTTTTTTTTTATATATATATATATATACGTATGTGTTTGTTTTTTTATCTTGTCTGTTCCCCCAGGAGAAGCCCAAAAGAGAAACAGAGATGGCCAAATTGACAGAGTCGATGAGTGAGTACAAATAGGAAGTTCAACCACTTTCTTTTTCCATCTGTTCCTCTCCCTTACATAATGCCACAAACCTAGAAAATAGTGCTTGCATCCAGGGATCTCATTCAGCCCTGTTCTCACTTCTAACTTCATCATAAATCATTCCACTCCTTAAAGGGAAAAAAAAAAAAAAAAAAGTGACTGCTTGTGGCTTTAATGATTTAATGAGTGCCTAATTTACTTGGTTTAGGTCAGTGCATGAATTCTTTCACGAGGTTAAAAAAGGTCACATGGAATCCAGTGTGATAATACAGAATTGTTGTCTATGTTAGATTCATCCAGCAGGAGTTATGCCCAGAGATATCAGTGGAAATCTTTCTGTTGATTTCACTGGTTTCTAGGAGATGTGCTTTGTTTTAAAAATGAAACTGATAGGAGGTAGTTTGTACTTCCATCATAATATCAGATCTGCAGAGTGGAGTAGTACCTATAGAATCCTAAGATCATAGAATCATTTTGATTAGAAAAGACCCTGAAGATCATCAAGTCAAACCATTGTCTAACTCTACCAAGTCTGGTGCTAAATCATGTCCCTTATCACCACATGTATGCATCTTTTAAGCACCTCTAGAGATAGTGACTCCACCACCTCCCTGATGAGTTCACTCAGGTGTTTGATAACCATTTCATTGAAGAAGCTTTTTCTAAAGCCCAATCTAAACCTCCTCTTGTGCAACTTGAGGCTGCACTTGTAGCTGAAAGACTCAGGTGGATAATATATTTCTGGACAAAATGCGAAGAGAATTTAGGATGAAATTGTGGTAAAATACTCTCTTTCCTAGACCTTATCTAGCTTCATAAGCCTATGAGAACTTAAATAAATTGACTTTTAAAGGAAGAAATCTTTTACTCTGCTTAACCAGAGACTATAGAAAGACAGAAACACAGACATTTACATTAGAAAGTTGTTTCCAGTTCTTTTTTCTATTTACATACAGGACAGACTTTTCTTGTCTTTTTACTCTCACAGTTTGCTTTACTTCCTTTTGAAATCATTCTCTGTGTCTCCTTACATACACCATTGCAAAGCAGGGTCACTACTACTAACTACACAAAATCATTTCAGTATTAGAAGATCACAAAAAGGTGCTGCAGATCTGGGAGACACAATCAAGGCAGCAGAACATCCATGTAGCAAACATCCTATTCCTAAAGTTTTATGCACTGACACAGGACACAGAAGTCAACCTGAGAGCTCCTCTAGAAAGAGCATAACTAATCAGTAACAGACTACAGGCACTGCCATCAGATATATGGCAACAAACTGATGGGTAGTTAAACTCTCACTAAAGCACTTGATGGAGTTCTTGTCATGGAGGTGTTATCTCAATGCTGTTCTGTCCACTTTTTTTATTTTTCTCTACTGTCTGCATTTCATAAGACTTGGAAAAGTTTAAGTTTCTAAGGGAGATTCATAAATGGCATTTTCAGTTTTCTGACCTACCCAACAGGCTCTGCATCCGTATCCTTTCTCCAGTATTCACAAATACAAAGAATTTCTCCCTAATACAGCAAAGCCTGGATGGTAACAACACAAAAGTCAATATTACAGTTTAGCAAGACTCAAAAGGACAATGATACTAGACTGCAGAGGAATTGTTTGCTATAAGGAATGGTATTTTTGCTCCATTAATCTCTGTGGATGTGTATTATTCTTAGAAACACCCTTCAACCCTGTCACTTCTCTAGCATTACTGGATGCTGGATAACTGTATTCTGTCTTGAGGGATAGGTGGGAGATGGATGGAACAAAGAACTTGTTATCAAAGGAGGAAGCAGATAAGTAGTATCTGTGCTATGTGTTAGGTACTTGCTGGACTTTGCACAATCTTTCTGAATAAAAGGTGGAGGAATCTCTCCACAGAGTGCTAGGTGGAAGTAAGCAGACTCTGCATGGTTTGAAGAGTCAGAGGAGAGGCCTCCATAAGGCTTTACAATTGATCAGGAACATGACCTCAAAAATCAACTGTGCAATTCCTTTAGGATCTGTGTTTGTCTTGCAAATTACTTTTATTCATCTTGTTTAAGATAACTTGCTTCTTAAAAGTATTTGCTGCTGCTTTGTATGAGGATTTGTTCGTATTTCATGCAAGCCTTTCATGAAAATTTTAGATTATTTCATGACACTTAAAAGTATTTTTAATCACAAACTGCACTGTAAACTGCAAATAAAATTCCTAGTGAACATCCCACAGCACTTATTTTAAAGCTTGTGCAGTTTAAAAGAGAGTAAATGGAATGGGGAAGCAATGAGTCTGCCCTGTGCTTTGGACTGAAAGGCCTTTTTCTTGGGACAAAGGAAATAAAAAAGGCCTTTGAAGACTAGAAGGATTCAAAGGCCTTGAACTATGGCTTGAACATGATGCCAATATAACAAAATTATTATTTACCTTCAGTTTCATCCAAAAGCTGTGCTTCTTATCTCTTTCCTCTTTGAACAGCTCCACAAAAAATCAAGCACCTTCCCTCCAGTGCTCTACCTTTTTCTCTCAATCAAAACACCCTGATGAAGTTATCCTGCACTGCTCTCTTTCCCTTCCTCTCCATAAAGATTCACAGAATATTTTTCAGTAAGAAAATCCCCATACCCAAGATTCACATCACATTGCATGCTGAGGAAGACTGAGAGAACACTGATGTAGTAGTTCAAACTCTTTTCTTTTTGCCAGCAGAACTAATGGTCTGTATTTTTTGTCACATTTAGTATTTCAGTTCTCAGATCTGTTGCACTGACTGCTTTAAAAAATAAATAAATAAATAAAGGTATTTCTGCCATTTTTCTATAGGACCTTTATGGTGATGGACAGATATGAAGTACTGTAACAGAGTCTTCTAACTATGCTGGTTGAAACAGTCAATGCTGAATCATTAAAAAAAAAAAACAAAAAAACAAAGAAAAAAAAAACAAAGAAAAAAAAATAGGTAAAATCATTTTAAAACAGCAGTTCAAGTGAGAATTAGAAAGAAATGTGCTAAATTATTTGAGATAAGCCCTTAGAACTGATACAGAAGCAAGAATGTATCCCACATAAGACCACTTTTTGCCCCAAGTTATTATGGACACAGGAATTATNAAACCCATTGCCCCTTGTCCTGTCATTGCAAGACCTTGTCAATAGTCCCTCCCCAGCCTTCCTGTAGGTCCCCTTCAGATACTGGAAGACTACTCTAAGGTCTCCTGGAAGCCTTCTCTTCTCCAGGCTGCAGAGCCCCAACTCTCTCAGTCTGTCCTCATAGGAGAGGACATTGTAGTAAGTAGATAAATATAGTGAATGCCTTGATAGTACCTTAGAAAAAGTTCATTCAAGGTCTAATGCTATGACATTGAAAGGAATTTCCTCTTTAGTTCCACAAGATTCTCCTCCTACTATCCAGCCAAAGTATACAGCATGTTCCTGAGTTGCCTTGGGTGAAAGCAAGCTGTATACATCACAATACTCAACTGATAACTGTGGTAACTGTTATAAGTTACCCCCTTATGACAAGGAGTAACTGGTTGCTTATTTTCCAACAAGATAGCACAATGGCTTGGAGAGCACCTGAAAAGCTCTCCTCAGGATTCTGATACTTCTAAAAGCCCTGACAGAGATGTGGTCTTTGTTGAAGCCCAAGTAGATATGAGTGTGTCTCTTCTCTTTCATCCTTAATGAGCTTTCTTGTTCTCCAGGTCACTGGTGTAACAAATGGTTTTGTACAAACTCTTCTCCCTATGCTAATGAGAAAGTCTGTGGTCTGGGCTGTGAATTATCCAACAGCATGGATCTAGTGTGCCATATGATGGCTGCAGCATAATCAATGTGTGACATGAACAGTGTGAACTTGCTACAGGCTAGAATGGAAAATGGGCATGGTTGTCTGCCTTGAAGCATTTAAACAGAGAAGTGACATCCAGTTCAGATGTTTTCTGGCAGTAAGGGCTCATCAGTAAACAGTTATGGTTTTGTTCTGCCACCCAGTTAAGGCACATGATACACCTGCATGAGGACAGCCAGAGGCAGAAGACTTGGCTTAAAATAAGGATATTCCTTCATTTGTTAAAAAGATATGTACTCCAAATATCTATACACTTATTTCCAAAGACAGTGAAATAATAAATACTGAGACCTTAGATGACTCCACATAAAATCTTCTGAACTATGGATGCCGTGCATTTTAATCAGGGTGGGTAAAAAAATAAAAGTAAATCAAGTTAACCTGAATTCCAGGAGCAGACAGACTCTAGGAGACTTATTTTTCTTGTCTATGGTGTCTGAATCTGAAGTGTCTCTATTGCTCTCTCATACTTGTAGATAGACTCTATAAAGAGAAAAAACTATTTCTACTTTGAGTTACTTGAAAGTCACAACATTTTCAGATTTAAATGTGCCAGGGTAGTCTGGAATTCTTTTGGACAGTTCTAGTTATTCTGAATTATTGTTTTATGACATGCAAGAAAAACATATAGCATATTACAGTAAAATCATACCCAATATACTCTCTCTTTCTACAGGAGACTTTTCTGCTGTTTTCTACTGTTTTCTACAGGACTTTCCTACTTCTACATTTTCCTGCCCTAGTACTACACCTTTTATCTTTACAAAGAAATCATAAATCTAACCTTTACCACATCACAAGTCGGTGGTGCATACATGAATGCCATCCTGTGCAAACACAGCAGCAGTTGTACATACACTGAATCAGGGCTTTTGAAGAATTGATCCTGAAGCCTGACTTTCTATCTTATTGGTCTGGATTACTGATTCATCAGTCTCAGAAAACACTGCTAAATACAAGTATCCAGTTCAACATTTTCTGCTGATATCAACTTATTAGAAAGAGCAGATTCTCATCCTCTTTAACATCTTCATTGATGATCTGGACGAGGGCATCGAGACAGTCATCAGCAAGTTTGCAGATGACACCAAGCTGGGGGCAGATGTTGGTGGGTTGGAGGGCAGAAGGGCTCTGCAGCAGGACCTCGAGCGCCTGGACAGATGGGCAGAGTCCAAGGGGATGGCTTTCAACAAATCCAAGTGCTGGGGGCTGCACTTTGGCCACAACAACCCCATGCAGAGCTACAGGCTGGGGTCGGAGTGGCTGGAGAGCAGCCAAACAGAAAGGGATCTGGGGGTGCTGATTGACACCCACCTAAACATGAGCCAGCAGTGTGCCCAGGTGGCCAAGAAGGCCAATGGCATCCTGGCCTGCATCAGGAATAGTGTGGCCAGCAGGAGCAGGGAGGTCATTCTCCCCCTGTACTCTGCACTGGTTAGGCCACACCTTGAGTACTGTGTCCAGTTCTGGGCCCCTCAATTTAAGAAGGACATTGAGGTGCTTGAGCGTGTCCAGAGAAGGGCAACGAGGCTGGTGAGAGGCCTCGAGCACAAGCCCTATGAGGAGAGGCTGAGGGAGCTGGGATTGTTTAGCCTGGTGAAGAGGAGGCTCAGGGGAGACCTTCTTGCTGTCTACAACTACCTGAAGGGTGGTTGTGGCCAGCAGGAGGTTGCTTTCTTCTCTCAGGCAACCAGCACCAGAACAAGAGGACACAGTCTCAAGCTGTGCCAGGGGAAGTTTAGGCTGGAGGTGAGGAGAAAGTTCTTCACTGAGAGAGTCATTCCCCACTGGAATGGGCTGCCCAGGGAGGTGGTGGAGTCACCGTCCCTGGAGGTGTTCAAGGCAGGTTTGGACGTGGCACTTGGTGCCATGGTCTAGTCTTGAGGTCTGTGGTAATGGGTTGGACTTGATGATCTTTGAGGTCTCTTCCAACCTTGCTTATACTGTGATACTGTGATAATGCAAAATTCAAGTGAAAGAATACTGAAGCATGCAGAAAACTCATTCAAGGGAAATGTCTGCTCATGCTTGAGGAAGTTAGAGTCATTCATTCTCAAGGTACTCAGTTATCCTCGTAGGAGGGAGTGTTAAGAGTCAAATTGAGAGACTGGGTTTCCTGCAAGATAGATTTTCATCATCTCTTGCTTTTCATTTTAAAAAAGGAGTTCAGTTGTGACAATAATTTCTGGATCAGTAAGTTTGTGGCAAATATTAAGCCATAGAGATAAATATTTTATTAAGCATAGCATCTAATTACTGTTGATTTGATACTGTATATATAAGTTGCTAACATTTGTTTCAGAATTAACTCCTTAAATAGATGGTCGAATGTAAATTACAAGAACATGTATTAGTTTATTATTATGCATACTGTTGTTATTATTTCAGCAGAAATTAACCAATGCATATTGTGAAAGGAAAGAACAATGTTGTTATCATTAAATGAAAATGCAGTCTGTTCTTCCTGGTAAAGGTCAAATTGTAAAACAAGAGTTCATTATACAAGACAGCAAGAACTTCTATTGTTTTAGTGATGTACTATCAGGCACTTAAAAGGACTGAGAGCTTATGTCTGTGATAAGAAACAAAAGAAAATTGTCTTAATCAAGAAGCTGATTGACAGTATTTCCTGTCATCAGTATAGAACAATGCAAAAAGCATTTGCTTTGCTTTCTCTGAGCTTTTAAGAGTCTTTAATATCTCTTTGCAAGTGTGAGGGACAGAAATGTTTTTTCCCCAAAGAAAACCGAGACTCTCATGTAGTCATATCATTCTAGAAGCTTAGATATTTTTTAAAAAACTTAAGTTTTGATAGCATTTCTTATAGTACTTTGCTAAGCTGTGTGCAGTTCTGGAGCCCCCAGCACAGGAAGGACATTCAAGTGTTGGAGTGGGTCCAGAGGAGGGCCACAAAGATGATCAGAGGGCTGGAGCAGCTCTGCTATGAGGACAGGCTGAGAGAGTTGGGGCTTTTCAGCCTGGAGAAGAGAAGGCTTCCAAGAGACCTTATAGTAGCCTTCCAGTATCTAAAGGGGGCCTACAGGAAGGTTGGGGAGGGACTATTGACAAGGTCTTGCAATGGCAGGACAAGAGGCAATGGGTATAAACTGGCAGAGGGAAGATTTAAACTGGATGTTAGGAGGAAGTTCTTTCCAGGGAGGGAGGTGAGGCACTGGCACAGGTTGCCTAGGGAGGTTGTGGCTGCTTCCTCCCTGGAAGTGTTCAAGGCCAGGTTGGAGGAGGCCTTGAGTAACCTGTACTAGTGGGAGGGGTCCCTGCCTATGTCAGGGGGTTGGAACTAGATGATCCTTGAGGTCCCTGCCACCCTTACCATTCTATGATTCTAAGCTAAAATCTTTGTGACAATTAAACTCAAAATACAGAATGTGAGATAACCAAGACCTGAATTATGAGTAAAAATGTCTAGATTTCTAATTAATAACAATGATTATATATAGTCTGCGTTGTATCACTTCTTATTAAAACACAGTATTTCCTCTTACTTAAGATTTATTTTGTTGAGCTTGTAATTTTCCATGATAGCTGTGTGTTTGAATGCTTCCCTTATTTTTATTAGCTCAGCATCATCCATTTCTAGAACAGAGGCTACAATCAGTCTAACATCATTTAAGAATTCTCAGTACCTTCTCTTTTCACTGCTGTGGTCACTGTCACAGTGAAATTTTTTTTTTTTTTAATCACATGGTTCCCAGAGCAAATTCTCATCTACTATACTAAATCTAAGTGATCTGGGCTCAAAGCTATTAGATCACAACTTACCAGCTTTCTGCTTTCTGCAGAACCCAAGCCACACTCATATGCCAATAACATCTTCTGATCAGCATTAGGGCAAAATTGTGAGATTTAGTATGCTATACATTTAGGTATAGAGGGGAAATATATCCACAGTGTTTCTGAACATGACCAGAATCAGTTTAAGTGCATGCAGAAATTTGATACTGAAAGCAGAAGTCACTTCAGATTTTAAGTACCATTATTTGAGGACCTGGTTATGGGGCTGAGTTGCCAAAAATGTCAGTTAGGTGGCTGAAGCCTTTCTTGTGACAATATTTTCTCAGCATACTTTGAATAATATGTGTACATTCACATCTGGGCCAGTTGACATTGCAGCCTTAACTGTCTATTTCCAGCTCTTTGGGGCCTGACTTCACAATTCTAATGCTTTTCTAATTCAGGGAGGGTTCTATATTTGCACTTCAATCTTCCAAAGGTGCTAACCAACAATGGATTTCAGATGGAGAAGTGATCAGTGTGTAGCACTTAAAAAGAAGCCCACACTTTATGCAGAGCAGGAAATTCATACTCACTCAGGATGAAGAAGTCATTAAAAATGTCTAATCAATTGTCTTCACAGTGAGCAGATGAGTTGAATTTAATGACAAAAACCAGGATCAATATTTCTGAAAGCTGTAGGAAACTCTCTGACCTGGATCAAGCTTATTGAGCTATCAAGCAGATAAGAGACCATAATGCATTCTAGTTCTAGGAAGTAAGCATAGCATGATAAATAACAAAGAATGATGGTGAAGAGTTATGGGGAAAACAATTCACCAAAAAAAAATGCATTTGAGATACACAAAGAACAGCTGTTAATCAGGTAGTGTCATAAATGTATTGGATTTTGAAACCCTTAGACTTTGAAAATGAGTTGAAAAGGCATCCAGAATCAATGAATGGAAAATACTGTGGAACGTGGTAGGATAAGCTATTTGATGTGAAAGGGAAAGACTCATTTCATCAGAAAAAAAAGGGCCCAGTTGCATTATTCAGTATAAACAATGAGAGAAAGGTCTTATCATGGTATTGTTGACAGATGTCTTTTAAAAGCCTTATAATCGGGTATTAGATTAATCCC
Source organism: Ramphastos sulfuratus (assembly GCA_013399055.1). Taxonomy (NCBI): domain Eukaryota; kingdom Metazoa; phylum Chordata; class Aves; order Piciformes; family Ramphastidae; genus Ramphastos; species Ramphastos sulfuratus. Next base: position 132,337 of record WBNM01025960.1, on the reverse strand, counting down.
TAAAGCTAGACTATATTCTCCCTGTATTTTCCACCTGCCTTCATTGCTCTCCAAACATTTGACAGGGGATAACAGGGGATAACATTATTAACCATATTACAGGAAAATAATGACTACATATTGAAGTCCCTTTTATGCACAGAACACCTTAATTCAAAGTGTATTACTTCTGAACCACTGCCTGCACTCGTAGCTCAGGCTCTTTTAACTTTATTTACAGCTATTATTTTTACCATAAAATATCTCGAGCTGCATGCAGGAGAAAACTGAAAAGACTCCAGTGAGAATCGTTGTCAACAGTAAAAGTGCTATTAAAATCTAAACCAACAAGAGGGAAGAGAACTGTGAGACTTGTACTCCTTTGAGTTAGTGCAGCACTGTTTTCAGACACAGGGGGAACAGCAATTGTGCAGTAGGGTTGTTCTGCACCCCGACATCAGCGTATCCCAGCCTTCAGCATTGCTCCCTTTGTTGTTTCAGCCCAGGTATGTTGCACTGGCATATGTCTCTGCAGGAAATGGAGCACACATCAGGCTGCATCTGCTGATCCTCATTGTTAACACTGTGTACTGCATGAAATTCTGCTGTATAACAAGAGACCGTTGTTTATTATTATTATTATTATTATTATTATTATTATTATTATTATTGTTGTTGTTGTTATTATTATTATTACTATTATTATTATTATTATTATCCCTCCTGTAAATAAAGTACCTACCTTTCCTCTTCAAATATTGCCATTGTGCTGGTTTGA
>WBNM01025960.1:78538-123671 GCA_013399055.1 Ramphastos sulfuratus | reverse complement strand
GAAGGAAGGAAGGAAGGAAGGAAGGAAGAAAGGAAGGAAGGAAGGAAGGAAGGAAGGAAGGAAGGAAGGAAGAAAGGAAGGAAGGAAGGAAGGAAGGAAGGGAGGGAGGAAGGGAGGGAGGGAGGAAGGAAGGAGAAAAAAACAGTGTTACCTACAAGAAAATTACAGCTGCTGTTGGTTTATTATGATTGAGGTGGTTTATAGCTTAAGGAAGAGCTAAAAAGTAAAAAATCTGAAATTAAAACAAAATAGAAAGAAAAGGAAAGAAAATTAATTGCTTACCACTGAAATTGTCAGTGTAAATCACAATTTGAGTTCCAAATACAAGCCGCTGCCTTCTGTTCTTTTTTTTTTTTCCAAAAATCTTTGCTCACAGCATTTTTAAAGCAAGGTGTTGATACCATTTCCATCCTCCTCTTGGCACAGTAAAAGCCAATGTGCTTCAGTCAGATGTTAGGGAGTACTGTCTCTTATGTATAGTTCAGTCTGTTGCTCAGAGGTGTGGGAAGAGTGTGACAATGTGCTTTCATTTTAATATTAGCCCATCTCAGCCAAGCATCTATGGAGTACTGCAGAAGGAGAAAGAAAGAAAGAAAAAAAAGGTTTTGTTTCTTCCTCTTCTCCAATCCTATCCCTTTCATACAGAGAAGTGCACCAAGTAATCTATAATGTTGGCCATGAGACTTAGACACTATTCTAATGGACTGACCAGGCATCTCTATACTATGTATGGTGACATTTCATGTGCCATGCCTCAATCTACACTTTCTTCCTTCTGTTTGTGCCAGTCATGCATTACAGTTTTTAATTTTTAGAGTATCAGACACATACACTGACCTGTACAAGAGACAGTCTGTGGAAAATCATTAATACAGGTCTTGCACCGAAGAGTTTACACTTACAAGAAAGAGAGCACAATGAGAAATACATAGTTCAGTGACTACTACTGGCTAATGGTTTCGTGACTATGGGAAATTATTAGGAAATGCACTTTTAAAGGATGCAGAGTGAATAGACAGAGGAGAGAAGATAATAATAGAATCATAATCATAGAATCATAGAATGGTAAGGTTGGAAGGGACCTCAAGGATCATCGAGTTCCAACCTCCTGCCATAGGCNGATGGGGTCTGACGAGAGCAGAGTAAAGGGGCAGAATCCCCTCCCTTGCCCTGCTGCCCACACTGCTCTTGATGCAGCCCAGCACTCAGTTGCTGTCTGGGCTGCATGCGCACACTGCAGGCTCATGTTGAACTTTTCATCACCCCAGACCCCCAGGTCCTTTTCCTCGGGGCTGCTCTCCAGCCATTCACCGCCCAAAACAATGGCAGACTGCCCTTAAGGACCTTAAGAAGGATTTCTTGTGCTTTCTGAAAGGCAGAAGCTTCTACTTAATAACAGAAGTAAAAAGTGCTGACAGAGAGAAAGAAAAAAATGGAACATAATTACAACAGTGAACAGTTGAAAGGAGTATATTTGTGCAGAGGGGAGGAACAGGAAAATCTTAGCTGCAGCTTTATAGACTGTATTTCAGTCTATGTATATTACACAGAGTGTGTATTATAGCAGTTTTAGTGATGTGATTAGATGGAAAAGACATACAAGATCATTATAAAAACACTTAACCAAGTAGTGAAGAAGTGATGGTAAGTGAAGGTAGTACTGAAAGGAGGAAATGCTATGGAGACAGAAATAATAAGCCGGTTGTTCAGACCAATAACTAGAACTAGGAATGAAGACAAGAGAAGTTTTTTTGGAAGGTAGGAGGTATAATAAGAAATAGTTTCTTAGATGTATTCACATTGAGCTGTCAGATAGATATTAAGAAAATTAAACTAGAAATCAGAGAATTAGTTACAGTTCAATAGAAACACAGAAAAGTTGAGAAGGGGGAAAAGAAAGGTAAGAATCTTAATATCCTATTTACACTTGTATAATTTTATGGAAGCCACACTTCCTTGAAAGTACAGGTACTAGAAGAAAAATTCTCATGTAATTCACAGTTCAAAGTCACCTTGTAAAAGAGTGAGGGACAGTGGAGAAGGATCAGAAGTAGGGAGACTATTGGAAAGGAGAAATTAGGCTAATGATAGTCAGTCAAGTGAGCAGTGATGGCAAGATTGGAGGTAAAGTTTGTAACTGCTATCACCAGCAGACATATATAAACCAAACAGTTGCTGGAGTCAGAGATTATTCAGACAAAAGGAGTTGTATTTGCGTTTCTTGATTACTTTGGGTTTGTGCATTGGTTTGGTTTGGTTTTCATCCTGAGGCAAGACCTTTTCTTTGCTAATAACCAACACAGAATAAATGAAAAAATGGGAGAAGGCATAGTAGAATCATTTGGAATCACAGCCTAAAAACAAGCAAACAAATAAACAAAAAAAAAAAAACCCCAAATAAATAGCTAGGAAGAAAATTAAAGGACCTCAAAAAAGGCTGAGATCTAAGGAAAAAAAAATGGGACCTAAAAGTCAGGAAGATAGGAGAACAGATAATTCATTATAGACTTACAACAGTACACAAGGGGTTGATTAACTTGTTGCCTGGAACAAACAAATGAAAGGCTGTTAGCAAACTGAGAAGGAGCACAAGTTCAAGTGAATGCTTTAAAGGTGTGACAGAGCAAGACAGAGAATAAGGCTGTCTGAGGTGCACTGTGTTCCTTAGTCACAGTATGTCTCTTCATGACCACTTCTTGGTATTTCAGAAGTATTAAGTACATAATCATTACTATGTTGCTGAAACTGAGGACAAAACAATGTGTCCCATAAAACAACACTGTTCCATTCCTGGCATCTGGCTATGAAGCCAATAAGACATTCTGCTTAAATAAACAGGAGTCGTACACTTGTATGTATAAGGAGCTTAATATGGTTAGGTTTAAGCAGTAAGGAACTTAAGTTTCCACATCTATGTTACCCTGATAAGATTTTCAGTAGAAAATGTAAACAAAAAAAAACAAAAAAAAAAATTGACCACTACAAAGCTCTGAGTAGAATATGTAGTACCAGACATTCCCAAGGTGACAACAGAACAATAGATGTGGTGTTTAAGCTTTTGTTTCCCAACAGCAATGGGGAAGCTATTAGAGAAGCATCTGTTATTGATTCATGTTGCTTAGAATCCATTTATACTGGGTGGTTTGGGAGCCATTGTAATTTGCAGTCTGTCATGTAAATTGTTCTTAGTCTGTGAAACATTGATCTGTTTGATAGACATGTCATGCATGCACACTGAACACATGAACTCAAAATCCTTGGGGATTTTGTTTTTTAAACAACAGGTTATTGCCCATACTCACTAACTACATCTACAAGCAGTTCAGTAAGCTCAGGCTTTAATGTCTTTCTCAACTCTCTTCCCACATAACTACAGGTAATATTTGATATATTAGGGATAAAGACTTGACTTTATTTATTTATTGTCTCTTCCAACCTTGCTTATACTGTGATACTGTGAAAATAAAGTAGTTTTCACGTGCACAAAGCCCTTCTTAAATATCTTAAGTGGATGTGTAGACACATATATACACACACAAATTTGTGTGTATATAAATGTATGTGTATCTTATACAACCTTTGATTAGATTGGAGGAGGTGCTGATGGGCTGACTTCCTGAGTGAGAATCTGTTTTGGCTTTAAACCTTACATTGTCAGTAACATAAAAGAGAAACTATATGCAGCTGAACTGTAAATGACAGTGACGTATGAGAGCAGCAGGAAAAAGCACTTGTGTCTATACATATTCTGTGCCTATCATTCTGTAATGAAATTCTCGAAGCAGCTGTGGTTCAGAGTACTCTCAGGCTCAGAAGTGCTGGTACTAACGTGCCTAAGTCACAGCAATTGATCACTTATTTCCTTCTGGGTTATCCCATGCAACTTACAACACAGTGACCAAATAGCTTGCATACAACAAAGGACGTTAGTTACGCCTCAGCCTTGCAGACAGAAACTGGGATGGGAGCTCAGACTTATTTGCAAAAGTCCACTGAAGGAACCAGATGAAGGCTACAGCTAACCATGTCCTGAGCCCCAGCCCATTTGCAGCCCAGCTGGCCTTCTGCCAAAGGTGCTAATCCTCAGCAATGTCAGGTGCAAAGACTTGATAACTGAGATTAAAAGCAGAATCATCAGGTCTCAACTGAGCACTGAGGAAATGAAGAGTATATGGTTAAAATGACAGCCCATCACAACTTTAAGTATTTCTGTAAGCTTTCAAAAAGTACACCTGAACAAAAGTTAGGAAGCAAGAACTAAAAGACTATCTAATTACAAAGTCAGTTTTTATATGCCTGTGAATCTTACAAGTGAAAAAGAAATTAGATATACAACCAGCTGACTTTTTTCACTCCATCTCCTTGATTCACAGAATCATAGATCATAGAATGGTAAGGCTGGAAGGAGACCTCAAGGATCATCTAGTTCCAACCCCCTGCCATAGGCAGGGACACCTCCCACTAGCACAGGTTACTCAAGGCCTCGTCCAACCTGGCCTTGAACACCTCCAGGGAGGGAGCAGCCACAACCTCCCTGGGCAACCTGTTCCAGTGCCTCACTAAACATCATTCCTTCTGCAGATTTCCCAAAGAAAAAATGAAATGCAATTAGAGATGGAGTTATCCTAATTTTTCTAACATTGTGGCTTTAAAAACACCTTTATTAAAAGTTATTTTGCATACTTTCCTTTTAAAAGGAAGAAGCTACCTGTCATCATACGACAGGTGGGATATAGCTAGAATACATGTCTATGTCCCAGCAGCAGCAGATGAAAATACAGATCCCATACTAGTTCAGGAGACTTCCTCCCCCATCCCATGGCACAGAAATAACTGCTAAAGTGGCAGAAAGCAGCTTTCATCCTCCTTGAACCAAGAGCTGAAGTGCACTGAAATAGCAGTAGGTGTGTCATTACCCATGTACAAGTAGTTGTGCTACACAGTCAGGATACTCTGTTTGGGCAGTTCGGTCTGCAATCAGCAGCAGTGGGTGTGATGGGCAGTGATGCTGCTGAACTCACGGTCCAGTTAGGGCATCATCTCTGACCCATCCCATGAAGGACAAAGCCCACTTTTCATTAATGAAGAGCCCTCACTGATAAACAACTTCCAGTGCCAGATTCATGAAAAAAGGCCTTTCCTTCTTAACACAGTACTTCTGACAGAAGTATGCATGGTAATCATGGCCAGACATCCTTGCTGTATCTATTTCTCATCAGACCATTCAGACCCTGTTTTAAAAGAACTGAGATGCTGGGGCAATGTATCCAGTCAGTTACGGAGCCCTCAGCATAGGAAGGACATTGAACTGTTGGAGTGGGTCCAGAGGAGGCCACCAAGATGATCAGAGGGCTGGAGCAGCTCTGCTATGACAGGCTGAGAGAGTTGGGGCTCCTCACCCTAGAGAAGAGAAGACTTCCAGGAGACCTTAGAGTAGCCTTCCAGTATCTGAAGGAGGCCTACAGGAAGGCTGGGGAGGGACTATTTGTAAGGTCTTGCAATGATAGGACAAGAGGCAATGAGTTTAAACTGGCAGAGGGGAGATTTAGACTGGATGTTAGGAGGAAGTTCTTTACAGTGAGGGTGGTGAGACACTGGCACAGGTTGCCCAAGGAGGTTGTGGCTGCTCCCTCCCTGGAGGTGTTCAAGGTCAGATTGGAAGAGGCCTTGAGTGGCCTGTGCTAGTGGGAGGTGTCCCTGCCTATGGCAGGGGGTTGGAACTAGATGATCTTTAAGGTCCCTTCCAACCTTACCATTCTATGATTCTATGGTTCTATGAAATTCAACCTGTGCCCAGGCCACCACCGAACCCAAGACTACAGCATCATATTCAGCTGTAGGCTCACAGAGCAAAGACTCAAGGTTCTCAGATGATTTTGCTGTAATTTTCTCTGGGTCTTTACAGCTTTCCTGAACCCAGATTAAATCAACTCCTGTGATTATGCATCCTTTTTTGTGAAGAAATTCCACAACAGAATTACCCTGCATTGCAAGCTGCACCATAAATTAAGAGAGCAACAAGACTTTAAACTTAAAATGATCTTGAAATATGGTCACAAAATGGCCTAATAAAGCCATCTGGAAGATAGATTTCAATGTAGGGAAGTCTATTTAACAGAGCAAATAGATCTTAAGTTACTCCAAGCAGACATATGTATACAGGTTTTGAAATGAAAATAAATCAGTTCTTCCATAGTATCAATGTATTAAAAGCAAAATTTTTCTATTTTGTAGCTTCTTCCCCAAAATTGAGGGTGTCTAAATGGATTACAGTCCTTTAGCACCGTCTTGAGAATAAAGTGACAAAGTTAGCATAATGCTATCTTACTGTGACAGTCATTTCAACTATGGAGGTGTAGGAGACTGATGGGGAAACTCCGTGTTCTTTCTTGCTGTAATCATTTCTCCACATTATTTTATATTCACCTCACTAACTGCATCCCAAGAGCAAAAATGTATGTCAGTAAAGTTTGCTACTAGTTCAGAAAACAATAGAAAGCTCTGCAGCTACATTGGGAATGCTAACAAACTGTCATTTTAAGATATAGTCTAACCAGTTTTGGTGGAAGGCAGTAAGGAACACATTCTTTAAAGTGTTAAATACTAAGAAAACTGTACAAGCATAACAAAGAGGAATTGTTAGTTTCTATAGTGTGCAATTATTTCTTCCAGCTTTATATTATGAATTAAATGCTCTGTTAAAAATCCCTCTTAAATACTGTTCCTATAAATAGCTAGTGAAAGCATTTGTTTCCATTTCCTTAATGCACTAGGAACAAAAGATCACTAAACAGAAACTAAATAGTTAAAAGGAAATACTGATGTAAATCTTTTTATCTCCAGTGTGCATCAAGATTGAATCTTAAGCAGTATTTAATGAAAATGTAGAGCCACAATCTGTGATAGGACAAGGGGCAATGGTTTCAAACTGAAAAAAAAGCAAATTTAGGTTGGATGTTAAGAACAGGTTATTTACCATGAGGGTAATGGAACACAGGAACAGGTAATTGAAGCACCATTCCTGGAGAGGTCAGGCTCCACAGGGCTCTGGCCAAGCTGATCTGGTTGAGGACATCCCTGCTTACTGCAGGTGGTGTTGGAATAGATGACCTTTGGAGGTCCCTTCCAACCCATACAGTTGTATGATTCTGTAATTCTATGATTCTATGATTCAAGTGACACACAAATAGATGTGTACACAGGCAGATATATGCACACACATATAAGACTGTTTTTCTAAATATTCACTCAGTACACCATGAAGCTGAGGCTGCTAGAGATGTGGCATTACCAAAATTAATAATGTATTAGCTTAAAATCATTTCATACATATTTCAGCAAAGTTGTATATGCAGTGCTTCAAATCACTGCTGTCTGGAAGATTTTAAACTCCTATTCTGATTTTATGCTTTTGCAAATGCTAATGCAATGGATAAAGCCAGGAGCAGTTGAGAAAGATGCCTTGCAAGCTTCACCTGATGAGATTGCCAGTACATCTCATTCTCATGCTGCTGTACTCCTCCTGGTCCTACAGGTCCTAATTGCCTCAAACACAGGGGAGAGAGCAGTTGACTATTCTAGCTTCACTTCTATGCAGGTCCACTTGCAAACTCCCCCTCAAGATTTGTTTTAGCATGTACAGGCTGTCATTATTTTCTGGTAGTGCAACCACACAGAATGCAAGCAGCATGGTGGTAGGCACAGTGGTTTTCAGACCCAACAGCTGTAAATGTGAGAACTACCAAAGAATCATAGAATCATAGAATAGTAAGGTTGGAAGAGGCCTCAAGGATCATCTAGTTCCAACCCCCTGGCATAGGCAGGGACACCTCCCACTAATACAGGTTACTCAAGGCCTCCTCCAACCTGGCCTTCAACACCTCCAGGGAGGGAGCAGCCACAACCTCTCTGGGCAACCTGTGCCAGTGCCTCACCACCCTCACTGGAAAGAACTTCCCCTAACATCCAGTTTCAATCTCCCCTCTGCCAGTTTAAACCCATTGCCCCTCATCCTGTCATTGCAAGACCTTGTCAATAGTCCCTCCCCAGCCTTCCTGTAGGCCTCCTTCAGATACTGGAAGGCTACTCTGAGGTGTCCTCAAAGCCTTCTCTTCTCCAGGCTGAAAAGCCCCAACTCTCTCAGCCTGTCCTCATAGCAGAGCTGCTCCAGCCCTCTGATCATCTTCGTGGCCCTCCTCTGGACCCGCTCCAACACTTCCATGTCCTTCCTGTGCTGGGGGCTCCAGAACTGCACACAGCACTCCAGGAGGGGTCTGACGAGAGCAGAGTAAAGGGGCAGAATCACCTCCCTTGCCCTGCTTTGCCTCATCTCAGTGTATGTTCATGGGAAGTTATACACACATATTCTCTGCACAGCCTAAAAACCCCACCACAATACTTTATGGTGAGTAAGGTGAACAAGTATCTTCCTTCCCATCACACCCCCTTTCCTCATATTGCTCCCATGGTGGTATTACTTATATCACAGGATATCTGGGAGGTACGACACCAATGTTCTAAGAACTGAGATTCCTAAAGAAAAACAAGTACTGTCTGCTAGCTTTCCATCTGTCTGTGTTCTTCATCAGCTTCTGCACCAAGGAAGCCTGCAGAGTTGTATTACATGCCCACACTATTTTCTAAGGACAAGTGCAGAAATTACAGTCAGCTTATGGTGCGTCTTGCCCTCAGCTGGGAACATACAAACTGAATCATCACCTTTTTTCCTCTTTCAGTGCTTTCCACACAGGAGGTGGTCACATTTCCCACCACCACTCAGTACTTGGAATGAATGTATCAGTCTCTGAGGAGATCCAATGCTCTCCTGCACTTTGTCCTTGGCTCACTTGCCGAGAACTCCCTATCATACCACAGACAACACTGGAGGTGAAAGGGCCGAGAGTATACACTTTTCCCCCATCACAAGGATATCTGGTTTTCCAAAGAAAGCAGAATATTCAGGTGACATCATAGTTGACATCAATAGTGACCAAAACCCTAGTGTTCTTCCAGAAAAAACTGCCCAAAAATAAACCCCAGACGAATCAGAAAAAAGAGGCATTTCACTTCAGCTAAAGTTACGTAGCAGATAAAAGGTGCTTCTTAAATCAAAGGTTCTTTAGTAGCTGTTACAAGGTCTATAAATAAAGAGCTACAGGTCTGTTGTGATGGTTTGGGAGTTCCCCGCCCCCCTACACATTGTAAGATGACCCAGACTAGAACTCAGCCAGCTGGAAGTTAAGGACTTAAGCGCTATTTACAGCTTAGCACAATATACAAGCAGAGATATACACTATATACAGGAATATTTACAGAAATATACAAGTTAAAGGTAATACAGAAACACAACACCCCTCCCAGAAATCAGAGACCCCAGGAGGGGCTCCCAACCACCCTTCCACCTTCTCCCCACCCCTATACCTTACCCCAAGGTTTGCCTTACGCACAGGTGAATTTTGAGGATCGACCAGGGGGGGTTAGAAGGAAAGTGGTTAGTGAGGTTACTTGGCAGAGAGGAGAAGCCAGAAGCTAGACCGCCCAAGATGCTGTGCCCCAGAGACACTGACTTATCTATGTTTTGAGTACTTTTTCCTAAACATCTCAGCAAGCCTATGAGTGAAGTAGACATCACCATTGTTTTCCTTTCACAGCCTGTAATATAATTTTCTCTATTAAAATATTCCAATTAGCCTCAAACCAGCACATCTGTCAAAAGCCTCTTTGGTCCCACTCTTCCTATAGGGAGTTCAGTTTCAGAACTCACTGTTATGAAGATATAAGCAGGTTTCTTGTGCCATCAGAACCAGGCACTGGTGCAAAAGTGAGCGCAGCAACATGTCAGAATCTGTGATACTTTGTATTCCAATGTTAGAGCTATAATCTGNTTCTATGATTCTATGATCTAGAAGACCAAGATTTCTTCTGTGAGAGAAAAACACTGTGCCTCTAACACTATTCCATCTACAATACTGAAAAGTATTTGAAGCAGTGGTGTTTCCTGGATGCAACAGAGGTTAATGTACACAGGGCATCTTTGATCCTGTCCAGAGATCACTTCGATCTAGCCTATAAATCAATCAAGTTCAGAGCAGGTATTACGGTTGAACAGTACTTCCACATATTACACTCAGTGAGTAGAAAGCACCAAGAAAAGAAAAATAAGTAAAAAAATGTTTCTAACAATCCATTATACAAACAAGAATAAAGCAAGCTGAAATACATCACAATGTTAGTGCAAACAACATGCACAGAGCAACATAACATTTTACATTATAATTTTAATATCTCTGGGTAGCCTGGTGTTTTGCTTTGAAAATGCATTTTTATTTCCCCCTAGGCTAAAATAGCCAGATGCAGGCTGGATTTTGGTATTCCAGTTTCCATGTCTAAAATCTAATGTATCATAGCATAAAGTCACCTGTTTATTGAATGCTTAATGATTTTTCATCAGTCATACTTTTGTTGTTGCTTTAAACTGTGTAGGTAGTTTCCTAGTTTAAGATAATTACTGCATTCCCAATAAAACAGTCTAACACAGAGATTTAGAATAACCTGCCCAGCTAAACAACATGGACAAGTGTCCATGTTCCTGCTGTAATAGGCTCTTGAGCATCTTACTGTATTGGATTGTTGGAAACAGATGCAGAGCTGAAAATCTCAACGTCATTTTGACACAAGAAAGATATTTTATAAAGTAAGAAGAATCATTCACTCCCATTGCTAGACATTTTCCAGACGTGGCACTTGGTGCCATGGTCTAGTCTTGAGGTCTGTGGTAACGGGTTGGACTTGATGATCTTTGAGGTCTCTTCCAACCTTGCTGATACTGTGATACTGTGATACTGTGAACAGTGTGCTAGATAATTTCATCAGGCTCCCTTCCCCATAACTGTCTGGACAAGATCGAAGAATCATAGAATCATAGAACGGTAGGGTTGGAAGGAACCTATGGAGATCATCCAGTCTAACCCCTCTGCTAAGAAAGATATACCTACAGCAGGTTGTACTGGAATGTGTCCAGGCTGGTTTTGAAAGACCAGAGAAGACTTCACAGCCTCTCTCGACAGCCTGTTTCAGTACTCCATGGCCCTCAAAGAAGTTTCTCCTTAAGTTCAAGTGAAACATCCTGTGTTCTAGTTTGTTCCCGTTGCCCCTCATCCAAAAATGAAAAGAACCCAGCTCCATCTTCATGATCTTCTTGTTTTAAATATTTATATACATTTATAAGATCCCCTCTCAGTCTTCTCTTTTCCAGGCTAAAGAACACCAGTTCTGTCAACCTCTCCTCATAAGATGGATGCTCCAGTCCCCTAATCAATCAGTAGCCCTCTGCTTGACTCAATCCAGTAGTTGCCTGTCCCTCTTGAACTGGAAAGACCAGAACTGGACACAAAACTTTAGGAGCAGCCTCACTCAACCAAAGTGCAGTGAGTTGACCTCTCTTTACCTGCTGGCCACACTCTTCTTCATGCACTTAATTTTTTGTGGCCACTTCCAGCATGGTCTATTCTATGAAAAATATTTAAAACCTGACTCTGCCCTTAGAAATAAAATAAATCATCAGTTGTTATAGAAGTGGCTGGAGGGAGGTGAGACAGATATTGCCCATGTGAAGAAGGCTCTCTATTTACCTCCGCCTCTTTTTACCTATGCCCTATTTACCCTTTCTCTATCTATTCATATAATTACATTACTTTCATCTGAAATACAGTTGTCCTGCATAGAGGAGCCTCCTTTCTGGAGAAATGAGGGGCATGTAAGATTTATCAGAAATTTATCCAATTTATCAGAAATTAGCCAAGAAAGCATCAATAAATTTTTTTTATCTGATTAACCATTATAGGCTTTTACTGTTTCCAGTATTCCAGAACAGATTCTTAACATCCCAATCACACAACAAGCTTAAATGATGTGAGTGGACCATTGCATTTAGTTGCTGAACTGAGGCCTCAGGGTACATCTGCAGTGCAGTCCTTGTTGTGGACATAATTCATGCAAGCATTCCCTGCTAGTTTTAAACCAACTGGTTTAGACATTGTTCAGAGTAAAAAGCCATCAGCCTGGAAGTTCACACTAGGCACAAAATCTTCCTGAAAGACCTGGCAGAGGTTGGTAAAGCCTTGTCTTGGGAAAACTAGGGCTGCTCCCAGACATTGCAATGGAGGTCATCCTTGGGGGCTCTGCTTGGAGTTCCGAGCTGCCTGACAGACAGCTTTCCAATCACTGCAGTTCACAGCATGTATTTTAAGGCAAATAATCAGCAGTCTCCATGACATTTCATGCTCAGCCTTACCCCATCATCAATTAAGAAACTGAATACTTACTGAAGTAATTAGTCTGGGCTAGCCAGTGTCAGCTCTTTCCTGTTTCAATGGCAATAGAGCCTGCAGGGCTTTATGGGTCATGTTGTGAAGGCACATCACTCTTTTCACTTCACTGGTGTCCTAAGCAGATCATCCAGACCCCTTTCCTGGGATCATTTGCCTATTCTAATGCTGTACCAAACCAGGGTCAGGGATACTCTCACAGTTACATGAGAAATCTTAGGAAAAACATCTCAAATGTGATTCAAGGAACATGCATAAACACACTTTTAAGTGCAATGTCTTCATAAAGCTCACCCTTCTGAGAAGTTCACACTTGCATAGCTTTGACAGGCTCACAATCAACACCACAAGTTGTTTGTAAAGCTGTCTGTTAGGAAGCATGATGTTCTCTGTACTCCATAGACATTGGAAATACAGGCCCTGCCCTCAGGCCCAGGACCAGAGAAAATAAAACCACTTATGCAGCTCAGAGCAAGAGATAATTTATTAGTAAAGTACTGGAAGGGTTTTTTTTTTAATATACTAGTTGTTGATTATTAGCTCACTTCTTGCAAATATTCCCAATTCACTCCATATTTCGCACTGAAGTTACAGATCCAGGGAAATTATTTCATTCCTGTTAACTGAAAAGTCATAAACAGAACTACAGTCAGCTAACCTAGGAGAAATTCATATTTGCTTCAAGAATGAGTTAGGTATCTAACCTATTTGTTCTATTAACTGATCTTCCAGCTCATTACGAGTCAGTTTCACCAGTTAGCATAAAATGAGAAGGTGGGCTATGTGAATATGGACAGCAGCAACTGTCTAAACTCTTCTATATATTGACCTGCAGCTGCTATCTAGCTTTGGAGAGATCAATCAATTATGCTCTGCAGCAGTCTCAGGCCACACATAGTATTTTCTTGTGTGTTAGCAATGCTGGAAAAAAAAAAATCACAAGATCTCACAGGGACTCTGAACTTGATGGCTGTCATTTTTCAGTCATCTCATTGCCAGTGCCTCCCAATCTCTCCCAATGGCTCCATTTCCACCAGTAAAAAGAGGGATAACAAGACTGGTCTTTAAAGAACTTTACTACACACATGACATATTATATATACATCTTCAAGAAGATTTACAGATATCTAAAGAAGAGTTCAATGCCCTCTTCCATGTATCTGAAAACCAATCCATCTCTGTCTCAATTTACTGTGTGCATAGTTTCTAGGTATTGCCACGTGTGTGAAAGTTCCCTAAGTCAAGGAATTTGGTAATTAAAGGGGGGTAAAAAAGACTTAAATACAGAAAACTAGAGAACCTACAGTTTGAAGCTTCTTGATAACACCTCAAGATTTATTTAAGTATGCAAGCACAAAATAATCAGTAACACCTCAAGATTTATTTAAGGATGCAAGCACAAAATAATCAGTTTGTGTATTAAGCAAGCAACCTGAACTTGAATTTCCATTTATCATTTATACAGCAAGGAAATGCCTTGCAATAATCTGGTCATAATAATAACATTTGTAAATGCTCCTTTAAAAGCCATTTAGGAGTGTAATGAGAAGCTCAATGCATGTTGCAGTGAAAATGTGCCCTGCTCTGCTATCCAAGGAGGATGTAAGCAATCTATTAGACCTCTGGCATGACAACCAATGTTACCACAGGGCACTGCAGAGTGGATTAAGGACAGAATTATTTCCAGCTTTAACTTTGGATCTGAGTCAAGCTTTTCATATTACCTACCCTTTGTGTTTGCTTAGGTTTAATAATACTTCTTTTGCTGTTTGAGGGCAAAAAGAAAACAGACAATTTAATAGGAATGTTCGGCAATGAGAATTCTATTCATTTATTTATGTGTTATTTAAAGTTGCTGACATACTATTTGAGCTCCTCAGAAACAGTTTTACCTTCCCTTATGACAGGGTGAGGCAGTGTTGTTCCCTGAGGTGCAAACACAGGCTTATATTTTCAAAAAGGCTGAGCTGAGCTGTGGTGCACTGCAGCAGAAATGTCTGTATTTGAAGGAGCCAACAAAATCCAAAGTCCCCAGATTCAACAGACGTGTGATATAAAAAAGAATCTGCTGACAGACTTGCTCGAGATCCCAAAGGATGTTGGTGGAAATCTGGGGAACAGATTTGCTGGGTTCTGTGCCTTGGGCACAAGCACACTCTTCTTCTGGGACACATAGCTAACTTAGGTTGTTAGCAGAAATACCTCGGGCCATGTCAAATGCTCATTGCTAGTTCCCCAAATAGTCTAAATATGCCAGTTAGCCTGAGAGGAAACCTAGTCTCATATACACAATCTGCACTAGAAACCATTACAATATTAATCACCTAAACCTAATCCTGTTACTCAGCTCACAAGTAAAGTATACACTGCTACACTTTTACCTTCAACAACAGCTATGTTCTATCTCATTTGGAAAGATGGACTAGGGATAGGGAGCTAGCAGGATTTAATTGTGGTGGTGAAAATGGTACCTTCTCCATATGTGTTTTACCCAGTGGCAAATATTTTTTTTCAGATTGACAAGAAAAACTGTTTTTCTTTTACAAAGTCTGGTTCCCAGGTGCTACAGTTCACATGCTGTTTGGACTCTGGGTGTGATCAACTCACTGTTGAATAGCAAGCAGCCTGGTGTCCATCTGATCTCTAAGCTGGGAATGAAACCATCAGTAAATACACAGCACGGAAGCTTGATTTTACTTTTCATGATTAGTGCATGCACACCAACTGTTCCCTTGTTTGCATGCATGCTCATTTCAAACAAATAATCCAGGCTGGTAGGTTCTGAGCATATTTCCAACAGAGGTAGGTCTCAAGTAGAAGGGTAAAGGCAAAGACGAATCACATTTCCCCAGCATGAAATATATTAACTGACTCAGAGAGAGTCCAAGGCACCTCACAGGCCTGCCAGATTCCCATGAGCCAGAGATGCAGAATTCTGTATTTGTGCTAGAAAAGGCCCTCAGGGATGTGCTAAACTGCCACTAACTAGTCAGTGGGCAGCACATACAGAGTAGCTGCTCTTACTGCCTTCAGTTGGAAATGCCCTGCAGTGATTCTTTCATTGAATTCCCAACGACTGCTTAGGTACAGAAAGCTGGGGTTAGTGAATTCCTTTGCAGAGGGTAAGGATTTTGAAGACAACTCAGAAATAGTGCTAAGTCTCAGGATGCAGACAACACAGCTCCATGTCAGTTGGCAGTCAGTCTGACAAGTAAATGATACACTGGGAAAATCCAGAATTTGCCTCTTTTTCCCTCGGGCATGTGCACACAAAAAGCCTAACCACCCCCTACACTGCTAGGAGAATTGCACAGTATCTTAAGAGCCCACAACTGTCTGCTGCTGCCAGCTCATAGCAAGAAATATTTCTCAAGAAAAGCAGTAGGTTTGGTTTTTTTCTTCTAGATGCTGCATGCTTGACAGCTGGGTGAAATGTATCACTCATAGAAGCAGAGGTATCAGGCTTTCAAAGTACAACAGCACTAAGGCATAAATAAGAAGAGATCCAAGTCAAACTTTATTCTGAAGCACCTTATAATTTTTGGTAGAGAAATTGGTGGCCATGAAATGCAAGGAATACTGCACTCCAAACTACAGTATCAAATATACCAAAGTCTCTGCTGATTGCCCTTAAGTATACATAAAATACAGTATATGCTTTTTGCTTGTCATTAGTATTAGTATTAATATTAGTATTAATATTAGTATTAATGCTAATATTAATATGTACTGGTTTATTTCATGTCAGTATTCCAAACTGTTGAATTAACAGCATCTTGTACCTGTTTTTACTAGGAAAGGTAGTACATATATGTGTTGAACAATTAGATACAAGTATTTATATACATATATGCATGAAGTCTGGTTAACACAGAGCACAGAAGTCCCCAGCTGGTTAGCACAGAGCTAGAAACAGAAGCCAAATGCTGGAAACTTGCTGTCTCCAAATAAATAGCCAGAAAGAGCCCAACACTCCCAAATTTCCCAATCAAAAAATACTAAGAGTACCTCAGATCACTAAGGCTTTTATCTGTAGCTTTTACTGAAACACTAAGAATGATTCGGCCACTCAGAAAAAGTCCTTTGAAACAAAATTCAATCGTCATGTTTTCTGAGGGGTTCTATTGTGGGCCATTTTCTGTGACACTTTTTGGTTCTTTGTCTGCTGGTTAAAACAAAAACCAACCAACCAAACAACAATTCTGCCATGTAACTATTAGATTTCTTCCTTCCTTTATTCACCTCCCAAAATGCAATTGCTCCTTTTTGGGAGATAGATCATCTGTCATATGAGACTCGTGTGCAGATCAGAAATTTACAGGGGGTTTTGGAGTCTTGTTTTCACCACTATCACTAAAATAATTTCCAAGCCTGCCACATGAAAATACAACATATTTCATTAAATGTCATTTGGATTAGGTCATCGGGAATGCGCTGTATTGCTGAATGGCGGCATTCCAACTAAAAACACAGAGAAGATTTTCAGTTGGGATTTTCTAACTGTATCATGAGGTTCTGCTTCTGCTAAACATCAAGAAGTTCTTCCTCTTAGACACCAAGAGAGTCTACCTCTGCTAAAGACAAATCCCAGCCTTCACACAATATATTTTCACTTTGAATTCTGTCTGTGATGCCGTTTTTTATGTATCGCAAATTGATGAGGTCAGTACGAGGGACACAGACACCAAGTTATAGAATTAAAGTTATCTTTCACTTATGTATAAAACAGCAAAAGAATAAAACAATAATATAGCAAGGATAAAATATATCAAGATGATGCACCTAACCATTACTACATAAAGTTAACTGTAGTTAACCTGGAGTACTGTGTGCAGTTCTGGAGCCCCCAGCACAGGAAGAACATGGAAGAGTTGGAGCTGGTCCAGAGGAGGCCACAAAGATGCTCAGAGGGCTGCAGCAGCTCTCCTATGAGGACAGACTGAGAGAGTTTGGGCTCTTCAGCCTGGAGAAGAGAAGGCTTCAAGGAGACCTTATGGTAGCCTTCCAGTATCTGAAGGGGGCCTACAGGAAGGCTGGGGAGGGACTATTGACAAGGTCTTGCAATGACAGGACAAGGGGCAATGGGTTTAAACTGGCAGAGGAGAGATTTAGACTGGATGTCAGGAGGAAGTTCTTTGCAGTGAGGGTGGTGAGGCACTGACACAGGTTTCCCAGGGAGGTTGTGGCTGCTCCCTCCCTGGAGGTGTTCAAGGCCAGGTTGGATGAGGCCTTGAGTAACCTGCACTAGTGGGAGGTGTCCCTGCCTATGGCAGGAGGTTGGAACTACATGATCCTTGAGGTCCCTTCCAACCTTACCATTCTATGATTCTATGATAAATCCAGACATCTGCCTGCCTGACCTTGATAATTTACTGAACAAGGAAAGCCGAATACATTCTCATGATGTTTTGTTCTCACTAATGATTATAGTTTACCTAAGCTACGTATTTTAAGAATGATCACACATATTTTGATAATGATTAGATACTAATAATACATGCTAATGATAATACATATTTNCACAGAGAAGATTTTCAGTTGGGATTTTCTAACTGTATCATGAGGTTCTGCTTCTGCTAAACATCAAGAAGTTCTTCCTCTTAGACACCAAGAGAGTCTACCTCTGCTAAAGACAAATCCCAGCCTTCACACAATATATTTTCACTTTGAATTCTGTCTGTGATGCCGTTTTTTATGTATCGCAAATTGATGAGGTCAGTACGAGGGACACAGACACCAAGTTATAGAATTAAAGTTATCTTTCACTTATGTATAAAACAGCAAAAGAATAAAACAATAATATAGCAAGGATAAAATATATCAAGATGATGCACCTAACCATTACTACATAAAGTTAACTGTAGTTAACCTGGAGTACTGTGTGCAGTTCTGGAGCCCCCAGCACAGGAAGAACATGGAAGAGTTGGAGCTGGTCCAGAGGAGGCCACAAAGATGCTCAGAGGGCTGCAGCAGCTCTCCTATGAGGACAGACTGAGAGAGTTTGGGCTCTTCAGCCTGGAGAAGAGAAGGCTTCAAGGAGACCTTATGGTAGCCTTCCAGTATCTGAAGGGGGCCTACAGGAAGGCTGGGGAGGGACTATTGACAAGGTCTTGCAATGACAGGACAAGGGGCAATGGGTTTAAACTGGCAGAGGAGAGATTTAGACTGGATGTCAGGAGGAAGTTCTTTGCAGTGAGGGTGGTGAGGCACTGACACAGGTTTCCCAGGGAGGTTGTGGCTGCTCCCTCCCTGGAGGTGTTCAAGGCCAGGTTGGATGAGGCCTTGAGTAACCTGCACTAGTGGGAGGTGTCCCTGCCTATGGCAGGAGGTTGGAACTACATGATCCTTGAGGTCCCTTCCAACCTTACCATTCTATGATTCTATGATAAATCCAGACATCTGCCTGCCTGACCTTGATAATTTACTGAACAAGGAAAGCCGAATACATTCTCATGATGTTTTGTTCTCACTAATGATTATAGTTTACCTAAGCTACGTATTTTAAGAATGATCACACATATTTTGATAATGATTAGATACTAATAATACATGCTAATGATAATACATATTTCACTAGTGAATGGATACTAATAATAAATAACATTTGGTTGGGATGTTCATCTAGAAGTCAACTTCATGTTCATCTAGGAGTCAAGTTCAATTTTGGGCTCCCCAGTCTAAGAGGGACAGGGATCTGCTGGAAAGGGTCCAGCGGAGGGCTGCAAGGATGATTAGGGGACTGGAGCACTGCCTGATGAGGAGAGGCTGAGGGACCTGAGGCTTTTTAATATGGAGAAGAGAAGACTGAGAGGGGATTTAATAAATCTTTATAAATATCTGAGGGCTGGGGATCAGGAGGGGATGGACAGGCTCTTCTCACTTGCTCCCTGTGATAGGACAAGGAGCAATGGATGGAAGCTGCAGCACAGGAGGTTCCACCTCAACACAAGGGGGAACATCTTTACTGTAAGGGTCACAGAGCACTGGCACAGGCTCTCCAGAGAGGTTGTGGAGTCTCCTTCTCTGGAGCCATTAAAGGCCTGTCTGGATGTGCTCCTGTGTGACCTGAGCTAGATTGTCTGGTCCTGCTCTGGCAGGGGGTTTGGAGAGTCATTCGCTACTGGAATGGGCTGCCCAGGGAGGTGGTGGAGTCACTGTCCCTGGAGGTGTTCAAGGCACATTTGGACGTGGCACTTGGTGCCATGGTCTAGTCTTGAGGTCCGTGGTAATGGGTTGGACTTGATGATCTTTGAGGTCTCTTCCAACCTTGCTTATACTGTGATACTGTGACTTGGTGATCTTTTTGGGTCCCTTCCAACCCCGGACATCCTGTGATCCTGTGATCCTGTGAATTTTGGTTAGGGGCCTTTTGCTCAGGCCTCAGTATTTCAATTGGTCCTTTGACCTATAAATGAACCACAATCTTCTTGTTTCTTTCATTAGCACAATTTTAGATTTAAGTACTAGGTGTAAAGGCTTTGCCTTTTGTCTTTCAATTAGTTTCTACTCATCAGTCATAGCTGTGATTTTAAGGAATTATAGAAACATTGTCCAGATGTTCCTGTTACTTTTTACAGAAGCAGACAATTATTAAAACAGTAATCTGTCACAAGCAGTCATCAACTATGGTCATTGCATGCACTTTAATTATGGTCTTGTAGACTATAGCTTAGTCTGAAACCTTCTTGTAGTGGGAAGACTAAACCTCACACTGCAGATCAGTCATCACAAGTTGCTTCATGAAATGAACTGACTCTTGCCCAACATGATACAGGTGCTAGCCAATGCAGATTGAATCTGTAGACCCTTATGCCCATCATTCCTTTACAAAATTCAATTCTTGCCATTTTCCTGCCTCCATAAAAATTAGACAAACAGGAAACTTTACTGTGACACCATCAAACAGTGACTGATTGGAAAACCTGCTCTTTTTTCTTACTAAGCAATTTAATTTTATCCTTTTCTTGAGGTTTGCAAAATGTTTCCCTTTACTTGACATAGTTTAGGGGGCATTTTATGAAACATCAGAATAACCAATGACACCACCTAACTTCCAGCACTGTGTCAGAAACCTTCTCTTTCAAGGCTTCTACATAAGTTGAAGTATTCATTTTAGACAAGGGAGTGCTGGAGGAGATCCTCTCCCTTCACTGCCCACAGAAAGAATCTGGGGAGATCAGCACCCAAACTGATGGAGCCTAGGGCTGCATCTGTTCATCTCAACTGTAAGTTTCCCTATTCAGATTACAAGCCTAAGCCAATAACCTTCACCTCACCATGCATAATTCTTACTAATGAACATGTTTTATGTGGCCATTTGTGGAGGAAAACATGGATTTACTGAATAATGAGAAGTCATTTCTTTCCTGTATAATCTGTCAGAAATTTGTCCTTCTTGAAAACCTGCAGTAAAGGTGCAAGATGTTTCAATGCAGTAATGTTTCAATGTCCCTAGTAGATCATTCACTCAAACCAGGAGTATGCTTCTGTAGGGGTTAGTAAGGGTTAGTGACATTTGCCTTTGTCACTCTTACAGCTAAACATAAAAGTTTTCCAAAATCATCTTAGCCTTCCAAATCAAAACCAGTAACTTCTGAAAACTGTGGACAAACAAAAAGACCCTACCCTATAGTTTACAGCTCCCTAGGTAGGGCATGTCTGCATGCTGTAGTTGTCCAGTAATTCATTTATTGTGACAGAAAAAGAAGCTGCTTGTGGAAAGACAGCAAAAGAAAGAAAGAAAATAGTTACATCCAGCATGCTGTTGAGGGTAACTAAATTCCTTTGCTAGATTACCTCCAAAAACTTTAACTATTATGTTTGCTTCTAAAATTAGTAACTATTCAAAACACAATTTGATTTGGTGGAGTAATAGCAGCTATATGTTCTACTGAATGGCTCTTGTGTGCTTGCCCTCTTGGCTTAGAAACCCACTACCGAGGCTTTTAGTCCTTGACAAATGTGTGTAGACCTTTCCCTTGGTCTTCCCTCAGCTTTTATGGCTGTGCATGATGTCATATAGTATGGAGCATCCCTTTGGAGAGTTGAGGTCAGTTATTCCAGCTGTGTCCCCTCCCAGCTTCTTGTGAAGCCCCAGCCTACCTGCTGGCATGACTGTGAGAAACAGAAAAGGCCTTGATGCTGTGCAAGTAATGCTCAGGAACAGCTGAAGCATCCCTCTGTTATCAACACTGCTTTGTTCATAAATCCAACACACAGCACCACACAATCTGCTATAGAAAAGAAAATCAACTCTATCCAGGTCAAAACCACTACACAGAGCCATTGGCCTCTATCACCAACGTGGTTGGCTGTAGACAGTCAGAGAAGTGAAGGGGAAGCCTGAGAGGGAAATCCTGACTCTTGTAGGAAATTTGTAGGAACCATGTTGAGATAAAGAGAGCCTGATGAGTGTAGTGCACTCTACCCAAAGGATCTTCACAGTGTGTCATCTTCTGAATATGGACAGTAATAGGAGAACAGTCTTTAAAAATGTTTGAAGCATACTTGTTAAAAACCTTTTTGTTATGTATAATGTTTTCCAATGCAATCCATCACATACTACATGCTGAGGGTTTGTATCATAGTGAGATAAGATGTATTTCTGTTCCAATTAATGTATTATACCCCTCAGCACATAAAGGAAAAGACTCAGGAGAAAAACAGTGAGATCTTACCTAAACAAAACACAGGGAAATACATCAGTTGCTAAGACTCCACCACAAGCCAAGCAAGAGCCACGTGTGCCATTTTCCTAGTACTCTTTTTCTGAAGAGCTCTTTAAAAAAATAATCTCTTAAGAGTTTTTCAGCCTGCTGGCTGCATCCTTCATCAGTCATTAGGACTGGTTTCATTCATGTGAAAAGGCATCAGAACATTTTTGTCTCTCTAACTGTTTCAGGGAGGAGAATGCAACGTGACATTCTTTGGGTGACATACATTGTCCGGTTGAACCGAGCATACCTGTCTCGGTTCGTATGGATGGGGATTCAGTTTTAATAACACAGGTTGCATCACAGCCTGATGCAGAGTTCTCAGGATAAAGGGAGAAGACACAGAACAGAGGGACAACATTGTTTCCCTAAACTATCCTCCACTTTTGACACGTGAGAAGACAAATTTATTTTGCGGCTATCGTATTTTTGTTACACTATGATTTCCAAACAGTCCCCTCCTCAATATTTATCACCCAGCCACTTTATGCTAAAGCTGTTGCTTCCATGCAAGAGGCACATTTAATGAGTGAAAGGTTAAATGTCTGATTTCTGTGCACATGAGCTTAGCCCAAAATCCATGTGATAGCAGGGTAAGTAGGCAGAACATTTGTTGCAGCACAGTATTTCCTTTCAAGTGCAAGCCTGAAGGAAGGCTTGTTCAGTGAGGCAAAACTAAGGGTTGGACAAAAGAAAAAGGTGCTGACTCCTGAGCTAGTAAGCTGTTTGGGAACTGATGTTCTTGTTCAAGGAAAGTTAAACCTCTCAGGAAATGCCATGGCCCTGATCCCATGCCTTCTACCACACTCTAGGGCTAGAGCTACTTTGAACATTGTCCCTTCAGTGATCACAAATAAAAAAATGGAAACTAAGAGCATTTCCTACATCCTCACAACATTTCTTATCAGAAGAGAAGCACTCTTTTCTGCATTCTTCTGGTTTAAATGGATCCAGAAGGAGATTCTTAAACTTGGAGTAGGTGGCTGGCCCATTCTTTGTACTGGTCATATCAGTAGCAAACCACAGCAGCTTCCTCAAAGTCTCACAAGTCCTTCAGGGAACACAAGCAAACTCAAGAGGAGCCAGGAGGATATAATCAGTTTTGGAAGTCAACAATGTAAATAGGGTTGTCCATTGAGTGACACCAGATAAATTTGTTTGGTTTACTAGCACAGTGAAAGAGTCCCCTGGCTATTTAAAGGGTTGCTGTGCTGTCCAAGGGGGAGCTGTGTGAACAGAGGCATTTGAAGTCTGTGGAACCCACCAGCTGCTACCTCAAAATAGTACTTTTGGATAGATGCCTCCCCATTTTGGATTATACATTACAGCCTGAGAAAGTTGTAGAGGGAAGAACATTTACACCTATTCCCAGGGCCTTTTTTTTGCCTTTACCTTCACTTAGTCACATGTCCATTCACACCCATCATGTAACTCTGTTCCAAGTGATAGGACCACTGAAGAGTGGAAAGGAATAGCACAAATGAGGAGTTAAACCTCAGCACCTGAAATCTAGGGAAGGGACATATCTTTTGAAGTATTGCAGTGTGTGAATGCAGCCCAGACAGCAACTGAGTCCTGGGCTGCATCAAGAGAAGCATGGCCAGCAGGGCAAGGGAGGGGATTCTGCCCCTTTACTCTGCTCTCATCAAACCCAACCTGGAGTACTGTGTGCAGTTCTGGAGCCCCCAGCACAGGAAGGACATGGAACTGTTGAAGCGGGTCCAGAGGAGGGCCACGAAGATGATCAGAGGGCTGGAGCAGCTCTGCTATGAGGACGGGCTACAAGAGTTGGGGCTCTTCAGCCTGGAGAAGAGAAGGCTTCCAGGAGACCTTAGAGTAGCCTTCCAGTATCTGAAGGAGGCCTTCAGGAAGGCTGGGGAGGGACTGCTTATAAGGTCTTGCAGTGACAGGACAAGGGGCAATGGGTTTAAACTGGCAGAGGGAAGACTTAGACTGGATGTTAGGAGGAAGTTCTTTGCAGTGAGGGTGGTGAGACACTGGCACAGGTTGCCCAGGAAGGTTGTGGCTGCTCCCTCCCTGGAGGTGTTCAAGGCCAGATTGGAGGAGGCCTTGAGTGACCTGTACTAGTGGGAGGTGTTCCTGCCTATGGCAGGGGGTTGGAACTAGATGATCCTTGAGGTCTCCTTCCAACCTTACCATTCTATGATTCTATCATTCTATGATTCTATTGTTCCCTCCATTGCCATGCCTAGCTCCATTACTGAATAGGAAATAAATTCTGGCCAAAGACTGTGAATGTGGATCCAAAAATCCAAAGTGGTATGTAGTCTGTCACTACCTAAGGACAGTTCTCTCATGCAGATTCTGGGTTCTTGTAGAAAAAAAACCTCTTCTTTTCCCCTAAGGGTCCTGAGTCTAAAATGTTTAGTGCAATGAAAGAGCTTCCATTTCTTCTGTTTCAGGATTACTAGTGAATTGAGGCTGTAAATTATTTAAAAGCATAATCTACAGAAAATGTTTAACTCTGAGAATGCTAAGTGCTGACCTGGGAGGAAATCAGTCATTTAGCTCCTGCTTGTTGTTGTTTTGTTGGTTCCAAGCTCTGCTCTACGAATAGGAAACTTAGTTCAATTGCCTTTGAAATTAAACAGCTATATCAGACTTAGCAGCTTGGAACTACAGAAGGTATCAGTCAAATGGTTTTAATTATTCACATTCTCTGCTTTCTCCCTCCTTTCTCCCTCCACATTTTCCTCTAAGTGATCAAAAGCTAAGATGTTGTGTCATGGAATATCAAGCAAGTTTTCTTATGTTCTGTAGCTATTAGTCATTATCTTTGTACACCTGAGCAGCATAAAAATGTCTGCTGCAATGTGATCTAAGCTGCTCCAGAGAACTGAGTGATTGATAAATAGACCACATAGGTCCATTGGGTGTAACAGTGCACATTTTTTATAGTACTTTGCAAGGACTGTGGAAGTCTTCATAAGAACAGAGATGATTTCTTCCCAGTGTGGAGCTGAAGTCCCTTAGGCCTCACATATTACTCACCTCATCCTTTACTGTCCAATAAATCCTTCCAGAGTAGGCCAACGTGCCCCTACATCACCTCTTCAACCCCTGATCAACAAAGGAAGGAAGAAAAATATGTCCTAGGTACACATGTAAGCAATAAACAACTTCAAAGGAAGCCATCATACACCAAAGCCTGTTGTTTGTGCTACTATCAGGAGTTTTCCTTGCACAGAGAAGTTTTGTTCTCATCATTATTGTTAACAAATGTGGTTCTTTTGGTTTTTAACCAAAAATATATTTTAACAGTTGTCACTGTAGATGAGAAACTGATAAGCCACATGGGCAGAAAATCTTCTCAAGGCAACCTGAGAACAGAACTCTTGCAAAAAAAAACCTCTCAAGCCAACCTTAGAACAAAACTCTTGCAGTAATATTTCTGTTCTCAGGAAAAAAAGAAAAGCTAATATCCAAATTCCTGTATAATCCACCAAGATGGTGAAGAACTGTCAAAATAACACAAAACAAAATCTTGTTAAAGAAATAGGAGCCATCAATGACTCACATCCTGTGCAACTGGTAATGGCAAGGTATCTTCTGCTATAACTATGAATGCATTTCAAAACTAGAAAATCCAGATTTATATAGGATGCTTGGCCAGGAACATTCACACATCTATATAACATCCAAATACTGTTTGTAAAAAGCAGAGTGTATCAAAATCCCCTCTTTTTTAACAGCAGGGTATTTTCTCAGTCTCAGTCTTCTGCCCACCACCTTCTTCCCAAGGCCTTTCAGTCTTTCATCCTTTATCCTTTCCAATTATTTGGACAATCTTCCACTCAGGTGCTAGGAAGACCTGCAGGCAAGCAAAAGACCAGATATAATTAAATTAGGCCAGGGCAACAAGAAAAGCTTCTATAGGTATGTCAATGATAAAAGAAAGACTAGGAAACTTGGTCACTCAGGATAAAGGGAAGGATAAGCTTCAGGTTCAAGATCATTTAAAGAATCTGAAGGTGCAAGCTTCAGGTTCAAGACCATTTAAAGAATCTGAAGGTGCAAGCTTCAGGTTCAAGACCATTTAAAGAATCTGAAGGTGCAAGCTTCAGGTTCAAGACCATTTAAAGAATCTGAAGGTGCAAGCTTCAGGTTCAAGACCATTTAAAGAATCTGAAGGTGCAAGCTTCAGGTTCAAGACCATTTAAAGAATCTGAAGGTGCAAGCTTCAGGTTCAAGACCATTTAAAGAATCTGAAGGTGCAAGCTTCAGGTTCAAGACCATTTAAAGAATCTGAAGGTGCAAGCTTCAGGTTCAAGACCATTTAAAGAATCTGAAGGTGCAAGCTTCAGGTTCAAGACCATTTAAAGAATCTGAAGGTGCAAGCTTCAGATTCAAGACCATTTAAAGAATCTGAAGGCGCCCATGGGATGTGAGAATGTTCATCCGCAGATCCTGAGGGAACTGACAGATGAAGTCACCAAGCTACTTTCCATG
Organism: Ramphastos sulfuratus; assembly: GCA_013399055.1. Classification (NCBI taxonomy): domain Eukaryota; kingdom Metazoa; phylum Chordata; class Aves; order Piciformes; family Ramphastidae; genus Ramphastos; species Ramphastos sulfuratus. The sequence continues at coordinate 97,162 of WBNM01025960.1, read as the reverse complement.
ATACTGGAAAAGTCATGGTAATCTGGTCAAGTTCCCACTGACTAGAAAAAGGGGTAACATAACCCCCATTTTTAACAAGGAAAAAATAGGAAGATCCAGGGAACTATGAGCCAGTCAGTCCCAGCAATGTGCTATGCAAGATCATGGAGCAGAAACTCCTGTAAACTCTGTTAAGGCACAAGAAAAATGAGGAGGTGATTGGTGGTAGCCAACATGGTTTCATCAAGGGCAAATCAGCCTGGCAAACTTGGTGACCTTCTATGATAGGGTAACAGCACAGCATTGGTGGACAAAGAGCAATCAATGTCATCTACATGGATTTGCAAAAGAGTTTTAATACTGTAGCCCCTGACATCCTGGTCTCTAAACTGGAAACACGTGGATTTGGTGGGTGGACCACTAGGTGGATAAGCAATTGCCTTGGCGCTCAGAGAGTGTCAATGGCTCGATGTCTGAGTGGATAAAACTGGCAAGTGATGTTCCTTAGGGGTTGGTATTGGGACTGGTGTTGTTTAACACCTTTGTCAGAGCAAGGGAGGTGATTCTGCCCCTTTACTCTGCTCTTGTCAGACCCCATCTGGAGTACTGTGTGCAGTTCTGGAGCCCCCAGAACAGGAAGGACATGGAAGTGTTGGAGCGGGTCCAGAGGAGGGCCACAAAGATGCTCAGAGAGCTGGAGCAGCTCTGCTATGAGGACAGGCTGAGAGAGTTGGGGCTCTGCAGCCTGGAGAAGAGAAGGCTTCCAGGAGACCTTAGAGTAGCCTTCCAGTATCTGAAGGGGGCCTACAGGAAGGCTAGGGAGGGACTATTGACAAGGTCTTGTAATGACAAGACAAGGGGCAATGGGTTTAAACTGGCAGAGGGAAGATTNGAACAGGTTGTGAAGACAATTTGTGAAGGGTCCAACCCTCAAAGTGTTCAAAGCCAGCCTGGATGGATCCTTGAGCAATCTGGTCTAGAAAGGTGAGGCACTGGAACAGGTTGTGAAGAGAATTTGTGAAGGCTCCAACCCTCAAAGTGTTCAATGCCAGCCTGGATGGATCCTTGAGCAATCTGGTCTAGAAAGGTGAGGCTCTGGAACAGGTTGTGAAGACAATTTGTGAAGGGTCCAACCCTCAAAGTGTTCAAAGCCAGCCTGGATGGATCCTTGAGCAATCTGGTCTAGAAAGGTGAGGCACTGGAACAGGTTGTGAAGAGAATTTGTGAAGGCTCCAACCCTCAAAGTGTTCAATGCCAGCCTGGATGGATCCTTGAGCAATCTGGTCTAGAAAGGTGAGGCTCTGGAACAGGTTGTGAAGACAATTTGTGAAGGGTCCAACCCTCAAAGTGTTCAAAGCCAGCCTGGATGGATCCTTGAGCAATCTGGTCTAGAAAGGTGAGGCACTGGAACAGGTTGTGAAGAGAATTTGTGAAGGCTCCAACCCTCAAAGTGTTCAATGCCAGCCTGGATGGATCCTTGAGCAATCTGGTCTAGAAAGGTGAGGCTCTGGAACAGGTTGTGAAGACAATTTGTGAAGGGTCCAACCCTCAAAGTGTTCAAAGCCAGCCTGGATGGATCCTTGAGCAATCTGGTCTAGAAAGGTGAGGCACTGGAACAGGTTGTGAAGAGAATTTTTGAAGGCTCCAACCCTCAAAGTGTTCAAAGCCAGCCTGGATGGATCCTTGAGCAATCTGGTCTAGTAGGAAGTACCCCTGCCCATGGCAAGGGGATTTGAGCTAACTGATCTTTAAGGTCTCTTCCAACTAAAACCATTCTTTGATTCTATGAAATTGAACTACTACAGATTTCTAAGATGCAGCTGTTAAACAGAGGGAACAGGTCTTTTCATGTCTCTTCTCAACATTTTACTATGGGATAGCTTGAGAAAGGAAGGGTACCTGCAGTAGAATACATGATACCGTTGACTCTGTGCACACTGCCTGATATTTATGGTGTGCTAGATTTGAGCAGGGTGAATGTAAAAGAGACAGCAAGAGCTGCACCCTCCTCCATGTTCAGTAATAACTGACAAAAAAAAAAAAAAAAAGGTAACAAAAAGTCACATGTTGCTCTGAGTTGCAACTTCCCTCTCCCCAAAAATTACAAAAAAAGGATGCAGCCTCCTTTCTCCCCTTTTCCCTCTTTGTTAAATAAGGAAGAACCACATTTTCTATGAAAATTAAACCACTCTGCCTCTTGGCAATTTAGATCAGCACACTTGCATTTCCCTTTTTTTTTTTTTTTTTTTTGCCAACTACATTTCATTTGGCCTGTCAGCAAGCTCAAAAGTGAACAAGGACAATTAAAAGATCCCAGTAGCGTGCAGTCTTGAGACCATTCTCCCTGGCTGACAGCAATGTGGGAAGTCTGGAGGCACAGGACCAGCTTAGATCCTTTGCACATTTTGAAGAGGTGATGTAATTTGAGCTGCTTCATTATAAAAGGGCAACCATTGGGAGAGGCAAGCGACACTAATGAAGCCTTGGGCACTCTCACACATTGATTAAATACTGCTTAATGTCTCAAAATGACAGGGAAAAAAGGAGCTCAGGGAAGCCCAAAGGAGCAAAGGAAGTCATCACAGCAAATAAATCTGCAGTGATTCTCTCGCACTAAGCAGAGTTATTTTGATAGGAAAACAGCAAGGGGCAACATGCAGCAGCATTAGGAATTTTCTAGCATCTGCCTATTTATCCTCATTAAAAATATTAAGTGCATTCAGCATGTGTAAACAACAGCTTTATTATCTTCATCTCCCGTTCTTGCAGGAGAAAAGCAAGTTCACATCATATGGCAACTTTATTCTATCTCCCATTACATGAAATTCTTCACTTTATCCTTCCATTTCCTGCATATCAAGCACACATTTTATTCCTTCAAGATGATTAATATCAGACAAAACCCAATTAATATACAAGTAGATAGAATGAAATGCAAAGTTAATGGCAAACTTACCTGTTAGTCTGCTATCTTTCTTTTCAGTAGACATCTGGAGAGTAAATGCAATGTGACTACTCTTTCCAATCCTCTCTGTGGTTTATATCTTTGAAGGTTTGAATTCTGGCTTTTGCACATTGTCAACTCTCTATTGTTTAGAGGAACAGTTTTTAGAATGCTTTGAATAAACTGAATAACAAAGCACCCCCTCAAGTTTTTTTAAGAAAGAAAGCTGTACCAACAATGCCTGTCCTCACTAAAGATCACAGAATCATAGAATGGTAAGGTTGGGAAGGACCTCAAAGATCATCTAGTTCAAATCCCCTGCCGTAGGCAGGGACACCTCCCACTAGTACAGGTCACTCAAGGCCTCGTCCAACCTGCCCTTGAACCCCTCCAGGGAGGGAGCAGCCACAACCTGTGCCAGTGCCTCACCACCCACACTGAAAAGAACTTCCTCCTAACAGACAGTTTAAATCTCCCTTCTTCCAGTTTAAACCCATTGCCCCTTGTCCTGTCATTACAAGACCTTGTAAATAATCCCTCCCCAGTCTTTCTGTAGGCCCCCTTCAGATACTGGAATGCTACTCTAAGGTCTCCTCGAAGCCTTCTCTTCTCCAGGCTGAAGAGCCCCAACTCTTGTAGCCTGTCCTCATAGCAGAGCTGCTCCAGCCCTCTGAGCATCTTCGTGGCCTCCTCTGGACCCGCTCCAACAGTTCCATGTCCTTCCTATGCTGGGGGCTCCAGAACTGTACACAGTGCTCCAGATGAACTCATCACATTTCCAGAAGGCCTGCTACAGGAATCCACTCTCAGCTACTCATTGTCAAAGGCAGCTACATGGATCATGAAGGCAAGTTTGTGGTCAGTTAATGTCAGAGCATAGTACTAGACATCATACTTGGACTTTCTGCTCTAAGCTGGTGCACAGTTTATAGTTTTAAAATCTATAGGGATATAAGAAGGGATTCTAGTTATGAGTATTTTTGCTATAATTAATACAAGATCATAAGATGGGTGATATTCCAGTGGAAAAGGAGGTCTGAGCCCAGATTTCATCTCTCCTCTGAACAGTGTGTACTTCAGGATTCTCTGCTGTCAGTCACTGATATTTCCTCTGTTAATCACTAGTATCCTCATTTGTTGTTTTCTTTCTGCTCAGAAGCTTCTCCTGGCCAGCAGTTTGACAGACAGCTCAGGACATTGTGACAGTTAAAATTTTTATAATGGTATTTCCTAAATTTTAGCTCACAGATAACAGATTGATGAAAGGATTCAGCAGTTCTCTTTAGAGTTTGCCCTCTGTTGTTACACATTTCTCTAGGCTAAAAGAGGGAGAAAATGTAACATTGCTTCTTATCTGGGGGCAAGCAAATATTGAGGTACCCCATCCTGAGTCCTAATCTGGCATCCAAGCAAGCACAATTTATTATGGACATCTATTAGCCTTTACAGTGGATTTAAATATGGCTAAATTAAATTAACTGGAGTTCCCAACTGAATCATCTATTGTTAAAGCTGCCTTGTAATACCTCTTTCACTTTTTTTAGTTCCTGGGCTGAAATTTTCCATGCTGAGTGTCAACTTTGGTAAAAACATTTTACTGGGAAAAAATAAGAGGAAATTAAGAAATGTGTGTATTGAGGTCCTGGAAAAGTTCACATTTTCACCCGCTCCAGAAAATATGTTATGAGAAAAACATTGAATTACACACCACCATTTGAGGAGACCTTAGAGTAGCCTTCCAATATCTGAAGGGGGCCTACAGGAAGACTGGGGAGGGACTATTTATAAGGTCTTGTAATGACAAGACAAGGGGCAATGGGTTTAAACTGGCAGAGGGGAGATTTAGACTGGATGTTAGGAGGAAGTTCTTTACAGTGAGGGTGGTGAGGCACTGGCACAGGTTGCCCAGGAAGGTTGTGGCTGCTCCCTCCCTGGAGGTGTTCAAGGCCAGGTTGGACGAGGCCTTGAGTGATCTGTTCTAGTGGGAGGTGTCCCTGCCTATGGCAGGGGGTTGGAACTAGATGATCCTTGAGGTCCCTTCCAACCTTACCATTCTATGATTCTATGATTTAGCCTTTGTTCTGTACACTGGATCTTGCCAGCAGACTCAACCTTCCTCATTTGGAAGAAGTAGATATTTTCAAGGGAGAGTGTTTCTTAAAAAACATTTTGGAGAAATACATTCACTGTAGCCTCATGAATCATTTCTGAAATATACTACTCCTAATGTTTTCAAGCAGCATTGGAACTAGATGATCCTTGAGATCCCTTCCAACCTTACCATTCTATGATTCTATGAATCTATAAATCTGTGATTCTATGACAATTTTTTCTCTGATTTAGTTAATTGTCATTAGGAAAGAAAAAAATAGTCCAAGGGGTTGGAACTAGATGATCCTTGAGGTCCCTTCCAACCCTACCATTCTATGATTCTATGATTCTATGATTTCTTGTTTTCATGGGTGGCCTTCTCTCCTTCAGTGCACAAATATGCATAGCACTCACTTGAGCTTAGAGATGTTCACTCTTTAGTTTTATTCTTGTTATTCAATGTGGCTTTACACCCTCTTTCTTGCAGACCATTTACCCACAGCTCAGCAGAAAGAATTACTGACTTCCTCGCAGGCTTTGCTGCAAAGCCACAGCCAGAGAAAAGAAAACTGACAGAAATTGTCACAGTGTTACAGAGGCTGACCTTAGTAATAGCCAGTGTGGAATAATAGATAATTGAGCTACGCTTCAAAGCATGGCAACAAAAAGAGAAGTGGCAGTAGATAATTATATTACCAAAGAATATCTCTCTCTCGGTTAACACCCAGGTCCAGATAATTGTTCCATTATATTCTAAAATAATTGGCTATATTACACTAAACTCACATATTTTTGGCATCTTCTTGCCTCCTATATTAAGACATATTTTCCTCCCTGCATTAAAAGTAATTTGGGTGGTGACCCAGCAGCTTGTTCTGCTCATATTGGCTCTTGCATCCTTGTCAATCAGTGCTGAATTCAACAATAGAGTGGAAGGAGGATCACTCTCTTTATGAAGTCTAAATTTAAAACCAGAACTCTCAGACCTGTTTTCATCATACATAGTTATGCATCAGAGGGGACTACGTTAGAAGAAGTATGGTCATTTGTTGTAGACAAAGGAAAGGAGACAGCACATTGAAAGATTATCCAGACATATGAAGGACATGAATGTCAATGAAGGACATTGAACTGTTGGAGCGGCTCCAGAGGAGGGCCACGAAGATGATCAGAGGGCTGGAACAGCTCTCCTATGAGGACAGGCTGAGAGAGTTGGGGCTATGCAGCCTGGAGAAGAGAAGGCTTCAAGGAGACCCTAGAGTAGCCTTCCAGTATCTGAAGGGGGCCTACAGGAAGGCTGGGGAGAGACTATTTACAAGGTCTTGCAATGACAGGATGAGGGGCAATGGGTTTAAACTGGCAGAGGGGAGACTTAGACTGGATGTTAGGAGGAAGTTCTTTCCAGTGAGGGTGGTGAGGCACTGGCACAGGTTGTCCAGGGAGGTTGTGGCTGCTCCCTCCCTGGAGATGTTCAAGGCCAGGTTGGATGAAGCCTTGAGTAACCTGTTCTAGTGGGAGGTGTCCCTGCCTATGGCAGGGGGTAGTAACTAGATGATCTTTGAGATCCCTTCCAACCTTACCATTCTATGATTCTATATCAGCCAAATCATCTTCAAATAGTGCTCAACATTCTCTTCTTTGAACATGCAAGTGACCTATCAACACTGACCCAAAATATTAACCCAGCACTGCCAAGTTCACCACTTAACCAAGCACCAAGCACCATGCACCACATACACACCTCTTTTAAATTCCTCCAGGAATGGTGACTTCACCACTTCCCTGGACAGCCCATTCTAATGCTTGACGACCCATTTGGTGCAATTTTTTTTTCCTAATGTTTAATATAAACATTCCCCAGCATAACTTGAGGCCATTTCCTCTCATCTTAGCACTCGTTGCCTGGGAGAAGAGACTGATCCTTATCTTTCAGATAGTTGTAGAGAGTAAGAAGGTTGACCTTCAGCTTCCTTTGCTGCAGTCTGAACAACTTCAGTTCCCTCAGCCATTCCTCCTAAGACTTGTGCTCCAGACCCTTCACCTGCTGTGCTGCACTTCTTTGGATGCTCTTCAGCACCTCAATAATGGTTTTGTAGTGAGGGGGCCAAAACTGAACACAGTATTCCAGGTGCAACCTCATCAGTGCATAGTACAGAGGAATGATCACACCCTTAATTCTACTGGCCACACTATTTCTCATACAGGCCAGGATTCCATTGGCCTTCTTGGCCACCCAGGCATATTGCTGGCTCATATTCAGCCAGTTATTGGCCATCACCTCCAGGTCCTATTCCACTTGGCAGCTTTCCAGTCAGTTTTCGTCAAGCCTGTAGTATTGTGGGGTATTGTTGTGACCCAAGCATAGGATGTAGCATCTGCCCTTGTCAAATTTACTACAATCAGCTTCAGCCCCTTAATCCAGCCTGATTAGACACAGAAGTTGTAGTATCCATACTTGGGCAAGATCAAGGCAAGAAGTAGTCAAGAAAAATGAAAATATTAAAATATACTTATGCACTATAAACATGGACAGTCAGAAATCATGTTCCAAAACCCAGCCAGGGTGCATGTGGCTGTATCCTGGTGTTTCAGCCAGTATTCATTACCATCATATCAAGTATGTCACATGAATCATCAGAAGGATGTCCTCTGTCATCAGATGGTCAGCAACTCAAATGAGAAAAGTAAAACCACCCCATAGTGTAAACCTCTCTTCCTTGAACAAGCTTGTTGTGAAGAAATAAGCCTAAACTGAGGGTCAAAGTACTGCAGCTTTTTTGATGCAAGCAAGAGCAATAATATGTGAAGAGCCTGCAGAAGTCACACCATCCTTCTCTTTCCCAGCAGGACAGTTTTCACAGATGAGTTTCTTGTACCTAATAGATTCATACAGGTCTTACTTGAGCTACAGTACTTTAAGCAGATGACAGAGCACTGGTTAAAGTGATAGCAAAGAAAAGAATAGAGTTAGAACGCTTCATGTGACTCACATCACATAGGTAAAATAAAACCCTTTCAGAGACACCCACCTCCTTCCATCAAAGGAAATTCCTTAGCGATGCTGGGAAAAGTAAATAAAACAAAACTTTGCTACAGAAAAGGGAGGCAAAGTTGTAGTTTTACAGATCTGCATCATTGGGCCACTCGCAGGAGCTGGGGGCAGACTCAGTGGGGGATTTCCCCAGAATGGGGAGAAGGGAATTTTCTCATTCAACAAGACCAGCTTGAATGCACATGTGCTGCACAGGTCTTGCTACAGCTCTGCTGTGCTTACCATTCTCAATGAATCCATTATCTTCACATCAGCAAGGAGTGCAGAATCTTCTGTGCCGGACAGTGGATTTTTTCCTACTTTGTCTACTGCTTTTAAGGCCAGAAGAGATCAAAAGTCCTGTATAACACTAGAAATAATATTTCATCCAGTTACTCCTGTAGAGGGGTTATTACTTTGCTAATGCATCCCTCCTACACTCCATTTCCAAACTAAAAAAGAACCTCTCTGCCTAAAAGCATGTTTGTTTGCTTCTTTTTGATCCCAATTATCTGCCTTGATCTAATAGAAGGTACAATTACTTTCAGCAGGCAACATGGAGACACATTACCTCCATGTGAGAGTAACTTCAGGAACAGTTTCCCACTCTTGTTAAAAATAAGTCACCCCTTTCTTCTTCAGGTTTCCTTTATGGCTCCCAGACTTGCCAGTCCCATTTTTTTTTCAAGTTTCCGATTCTGATTTTTATGCCAGCCCAGTATGCTTGCCAGTACTATGAACAAACAAGAAATACATCTGAGCACTGTCTCAGAATGAAGGAGACAAAAAAAGCATTAAAACCCCAGAATAGAAAGCCAGCTCTTTTGCTGAACTGCTTCCTTTTGTACCCACGTGTACTGCAGCTCCTAAATTGCCTGTGCATCTCATCCTTCCTTGCACCTGTCTCAGCTTTCAAGCCCAGCACTTCATGCAAAAGATATGCCTAATAGCATATGTGGGACTGCTACAGGATAAAGGGAAAAGCTGCCTCTGATTTGAGACTTGGAGTCTGCAGACTGCATTTTCCCCAATAAAAACTATCCACTGCTTGGCATGCACCACAGGCTTTGTCATCTTTACCACAGGCTCCCTACAACCAGTCTTGTAAAGTAGTTCAAACAGAGGTCAATGAGCCATTTCCTGGGGGAGGGGAGGAGGATCAGGCACAATATCTGTCTAGGGAAACAAATGGGCAGGATGTGGAATAGGTCCCAAGAGAATCCTAATCAAGTCGGTATCAAACAAACCCTCCATATGTTGGAGGAATCTAACACTGAACTCTTTTTGAAGTTAGAAATAGTACAGTTCTTGTCTATTAATGCAAAATTTATAAAGCTATATCTTTGTGTGGGCTCTGCTGGTCTTTGGTTTCCCCACACACACACACTGCAATATTTGAAGTCCTTCTTAAAAATAACAAAAGTGAGGAAATTATATTCAGAGTTTTCTGTTTCAAATATTTATATGTTCCTACAAAAGCAGAGGGAGGAGTGCTGGGATGTACATATACATGCAAATAAACATCTGGGAACCAATCAAACCATTGACTGTTGGAAAGCTTTGGCAATCGAAGAGCATGCACACAGATCTGGGCACAGAAGAATATATCTTTCATAGAAAAAGATGTGATGGAAGGTGATCAGGCAGCCAGCAAGCAAAGGATGGAGTTGTGTCATTCAGCAAGCAGTTCTCCACGTCAAAGGAAAGCCTGTTTGTCAGGTCAGATAGTTGACACAAGGTGTAAAACGAGAGCAACACAACCCAGAAAGGTGGTCAAGCTCTGGCTTATGGAGGGGAATTTCATTCCTCTGTGCAGCACAGCATGACAGCCCCAGATAAAGAAACCCTGCAGCAACAGAGAAGCCCTTTCGCCAACTGAATGATGGCCTGGCCCTTCAAGACACAGAACCCAAACCTTGTAAAAAATATCTAAAGAAACCCTATAAAGAAACCCTACTGCAACAGAGAAACCCTTCTTTCACCAATTGAATGATGGCCTGGCCCTGCAAGACACAGAACCCAAGCCTTGTCTGGAGGAGCCTGCAGCCCTCTCTCAACCTGTGTAAAGCAAAGAAAAGCCATCAAAGGTATACCTGTACTAGGTAGATCCATCGAGTGAATGTCTTGGTTTGCAGCTGCTGACAAGGCTACCTGGATGTAAGGTATTTTGCTAGTAGATATCTGTTACCTGCAGGATTGTGCACCTGGAGAAGGAGGCAGCATCCAGTGGCAGACAAGTTAAGTTTAGTTATGTTACATCAAATGTGTGCACAGATGCATATAGTCTGTGATGTGGTCCAGGCCCAAGGCAAAGAGTGGGATCAGAAGCACATTGAAAACATAAGGATATCAAGCAGCAGCAAAAGGCTGTCAGCACCTCAGCAAGGAAAGCTCAAAACAACTGGTGAAAGAATCACTTTTTATCACAATTCAAAACTCTCCTGGTATCACCAAGCAAGCAACATTCAGAGTGCAGCCCAAAAACATTCCTAGCAATGGCTGACTTTTGCAGCTGGGCACATGCTCTTTGTAACTGTCCTTGATGACATTAAAGCAAGTGTGTTCATTAAAATTTTGGTGTGTTGGGCTCTTGGGTGTCATAAAGGCAGTGGCTAATACCTGGAGGCTATCGTCAAAGCAGATGTAAATTTCACTCTAATTTTCCTTTCAGTTTTGGCACCATCTAGAAGTAAAAAAATCTAAGCAATGTGTGAAAATATTTCACACATATTCTTCTGCTGTATAGATGTTGTATCTTTTGCTGAGTTGAGGTACATAGGGATTTGGTCACCTGTGACAAAAAGCAATTCTTATCCATTTTCAAAACACAGACCAGCTTCCAACAAAATCAAGCTACTTTGCACAATGCAGCATCCTTTCTCAATTAAACCAAGTGCATATTTCATGACAGCATCTGGTAGGTGCAGAATTACAAATGACTACTGTGTTTGTTTTTGCTGGAAGCCTCCTGCATGCCGTGAACCAAACTGGTTTGCAAGCTTATTTGCACACAAGGTGATTTCCTTATCATGTTGCTCTTAGGACATCACTTTTGCAGGGAAATCATGTTTTAATCTCCTTTATCAAAGAGAAGGGGGGAAAAATAGATATATAGATAGATCTTTGTTTCAATCCAGGCAATACTTAAAACTGGTGCAGATCAATTTGGAAAGGCAAACAGAGGTGCATGCCAGATAGTACCTAAAAGGTATCACCTTTCCTATTGGATATTTATTTTTTAAGTTGTGATTAAAGGGCACTTTCAGCTCAGCAACTTGCTGCACAACAAAGGCAGCAAATCTGACATATACTTTAGTGGGAACAGGACATTTCAGCAAGTTCCTGGTCCCAAAGTAAATAGGTACTCAGTGGAAATAGCTTCTAATTGTCTGGCATGGGCTCTATTTTATTCTCTGACTTTCTATTATGACTGTAGACCCTCTCCCCAGCTTTGTGGGGGGCTATTATGCTGATGAGGCACAAGGAATTTTGGCCTAACCAACTTTAAGAATCAGAAAAAAATAGCATTAGTAAAAGCATATGCAGCTGATTATTTAAATTAAAAGCATGGAGAGCTCTCCTCACTTGAGATAGTTTCTTCTTCCCACAGTACTCTTAGCAACACATCTTGCATGAGATCTCTAGATAACAGAAATCAGCAGGTCCTCAGTGAAGACAGTAGCTACTACCCAGAGACTCAGCTCTTCTTCTATTTCATTTTCAGAGTCCTTTTAAAAATGACACAGACAAATGATTTCATCATTTTAACATACACTTTCTTACTAAGAGGGAGTTGCTTATATCTCACTTCATCATTAACTTGGGCCCAGTGATTGGAAGTTTACTGTGTTATTCTCACACTTTCATGACAGTATGGTGGGGTTTATTAATCATATTAAGCTTTAGGAAAAACTTCTTAATAGGGTTTGTAGCAACTGGACAAGTGGTAGTGATTTTAAACTAAAACAGGGTAGGTTTAGACTGCATGGAAGGAGGAAGTTTTCTATAATGAGGCTAATGAGAGACTATAACAAGTTGCCCAGAGAGGTGGTAGATGCCTCATCCCTGGAAACATTCCAGATCAGTTTGAATGGGGCTCTAAGCAACATCATAGAATCATAGAATGGTAAGGTTGGAAGAGACCTCAAGGATCATGTAGTTCCAACCCCCTGCCATAGGCAGGGACACTTCCTACCAGTACAGGTCACTCAAGGCCTTGTCCAACCTGGCCTTCAACACCTCCAGGGAGGGAGCAGCCACAACCTCCCTGGGCAACCTGTGCCAGTGTCTCACCACCCTCACTGCAAAGAACTTCCTCCTAACATCCAGTCTAAATCTTCCCTCTGCCAGCTCAAACCCATTGCCCCTTGTCTTGTCATTACAAGACTTTGTAAATAGTCCCTCCCCAGCCTTCCTTTAGGCCCCCTTCAAATACTGGAAGGCTACTCTAAGGTCTCCTTGAAGCCTTCTCTTCTCCAGGCTGAAGAGCCCCAACTCTTGTAGCCTGTCCTTATAGCACAGCTAGTTGAAGATGTCCCTGCTCATTGCAGGGTTATTGGGCTATGTGATCTTCAAGGGTCACTTCCAACCCAAACTATTCTATGATTTAGACTAAGAGACTGGAAGTCAAGAATCAGGATTATATTGGTTATATGATAACTACTCTCCTAGTTAACATCATGTCTTTTCCATTCCTTCTATGAGTTAAAGAAAACAGCCCTGACTTCCTTGAATCTCACCAACACAACTTGCATAAGCAACTGTGGAAATAAGCTGAAATAATCTTTTGATAAATCTTTCATGTGGGCTCATAGAGGTTCTTCATTTAGTTTTGCAACTGCACTGAGTTAACCATGGATGCTGATGGGGTTTGGCTAAGTAACCTCTTGCAAGCAGCATCCAAAGGAAAGGAAATCATAGAACAGATTGAGTTGGAAGGGACCTTCAAAGATCATCTAGTCCAACCCCTCTGCCATGGGCAGACACACGTCTCACTAGATCAGTTAGCTTAAAGTCACCATAACCCTGAACCTGCCCAGTCATGGAGCATACAGAATGTCTTCAGGAAACCTGTCNGGTCTCCTTGAAGTCTTCTCTTTTCCAGGCTGAAGAGGTTCAAGGAAAAGGGCATGAGGAAAGTCAGAGAAAAGTCCTACAGCCCATCAGGTTCCTATCTTATGTTGTTTCTGCACATGAGGAGCAGGAGTCAGGTGCCCCAGGATGTTGAACCTGTTGGAATGATTCTGACAAAAAAAACANCAGTTTAAAACCATTGTGTCTTGTTCTGTCACTACAGATCTCAATAAAAAGTCTTTATCTTTCCTATAAGCCCCCTTTATAGAGAGCTGCAATAGGTCTCCCTGGAACCTTCACTCCTCCAGGTTAAACATGGAAGATGGATCCAGTTTTGGCCTTGGGCAACTGGACTCAGAGTCAGAACATAAAAGTTAGAATCAGGAGTTCTGATCTTTGCTTACTTACTCTTCTCTATGTAGGAAATGTCTGCTTAAGGAGCCATGGGATGGAGGAGTTTGACATACTCTCCATGAACCCTGTGGAGTGCAGAGTCAGTCATATTGCTGTATGTTATTGGGTTTACTGAGTCCTGCCTTTTATTAATTTTACATTTAAGTAAGTGAAGATCTCATTTGGCTGTGATTTGCATTGTGCCAACATTAGGTACCAGTTTGTGTTAGCTCAAAATCAGTGTTGTCACTGAAGTATCCATTCCTTTCATTACTCTGAATAGCATTTTGTCCTGATACATTGAGTCACTGCAGTGCAAGCAATAAAAATCAGTAAATAGTTCTGGTTTATTTTAGGGTATAAACAACCCTTCATTCATCCTCTATTCACAGAAGGATAGGACAAAACAGAACAGATTTGGACAGGACTTATTTAGCACAACTACTATATTTTCCCTAAAAGGGAAAAAAAAAAAGGGAGGGGGGGCTATTTTGGGGAGAGGAAAGGTGACTAGGACTAGGAGAGATGGAGAAAGCATCACAGAACAGTGAGATCATGCCCATTTGGGCATCTTCCAAGAAAGAACAGGTCAAGCTATCTGAATGTTGTCATCAGGGATGAGGTGCCAGGTGCCAGCAGGCCTCAGACTGAATGGATTGAAAAAGCAGATGTGATGATGGGGCAGTGATAGTGCCCCAGCTAGAGCACAAAAGAGACTGGTCTGTACTTTGCCTGTCACCCTAAAGCATAAATCTTCTGCTTTAGATCATTTGTAGTGTGCTGCACACACTATGGTTGTCTAGGCAGCCTTGATATCAAATTAGATTGACACACACATCTGTCATCAATAAACTTCCTGGATTTTACAAAGTTCCTGGTCTTTGCTAAGGCAACTATCTTGTGTCCACCTAATAGATTGCAACCAGTCACACGCCCTGGGGAAAATCAGATCGTCAGACCAGAGTCTGGATCAAAGAGGAGCTGATGTGCCCTCATTGGGCCAAGAATACTGAATGAGTGACTCACAGATCAAAGGCTGCTCAGTTCTTAATAGTCACATTAGGGCCTTCTCATAGCAGAGCTAACCCAGAAAACCTCAGCTCTCTAACTGATTAGCCTATTCGTCCCAGAAAATATCTTCTTTCAGTCCCTTGCTCCCCAGTGGTTAGTGTAGTCTTAAAGCAAGGCACAACAGCCTTGCCTGCATGGAAGACAATGTTCCAAGCACTGCTCTGTCTCATATAGAACTTGGGTATTTCTCAAAATTGTTGAACAATATGCTACTTCTCAAGTAAAAAGACAAAAGAGCTTGAAGTTGGCAAAAGTTTTAATAAATAGAAGATAGGAAAGGTATAGGAACGGTAATGCTGTGAAAACATTGTGCACTCAATTCAGCATGTGTCTTGTTCCTCCTCGCTTTCTGGATTTCTCTGTAGGGTTGCAGGTCCAGGTTAGCTCACCAGAGATGTGCAGAACTTTAGTGCTTCCTACATAGTTTGCACAAAATCTTTATCCCACTCTGTATTTTCTATGGTGGCTTCATGGTTATAGAATCATAGAATCATAAGGTCTAAAGATCATCTAGTTCCAACCCCTTGCCATAGGCAGGGACACCTCCCACTAGTACAGGTCACTCAAGGCCTCCTCCAACCTGGCCTTGAACACCTCCAGGGAGGGAGCAGCCACAACCTCCCTGGGCAACCTGTTCCAGTGCCTCACCACCTTCACTGGAAAGAACTTCCTCCTAACATCCAGTCTAAATCTCTCCTCTTTCACTTCAAACCCATTGCCCCTTGTCCTGTCATTACAAGACCTTGTCAATAGTCCCTCCCCAGCCTTCGTGTAGGCCCCCTTCAGATACTGGAAGGCTACTCTAAGGTCTCCTTGAAGTCTTCTCTTTTCCAGGCTGAAGAGGTTCAAGGAAAAGGGCATGAGGAAAGTCAGAGAAAAGTCCTACAGCCCATCAGGTTCCTATCTTATGTTGTTTCTGCACATGAGGAGCAGGAGTCAGGTGCCCCAGGATGTTGAACCTGTTGGAATGATTCTGACAAAAAAAACATTTCTTGAAAGATTTTTTTTTTTCTTTGAAAGCAAAAATGCTTAGCAAGATGGGTTCCAGTTTCAGGAAAATCAACACTGGGAAGAGGTTTCTGAAACTTTGAACCACACTATCAGATGAGAGGGACTGCAAAAGGGAAACAAACTTTAAAAATATCCGATCCTGCCCAGGCAGAAAGGGATGTATTCCACAGATCCATTTCATAAAGGTAGTCTTAAGGATTTAGTTTTCCTTCAGTGCAGAAGAAAAGCTTCACAACCTTAGAAGCTCTCAGAAAACCTGCAGAAACTCCCATGAAACACAAATTGTTCCTCAATTGGCTTTACCTGCAAGTCTTTAAACAGCCACAGGCTGAAGTTTATGTTTGGAATAATATGACAAAGTCAGCAAGTGTCTTGCACACTGAGATTTGATGCAATACATCTAACACATCTAGAGCTTGATTATTTCTCTTGGGAAAACTGAAATGAAAGCTCTTAACCCGTAACAAATTAGAGCAAGGCATGTAACTCCCACTGCAGCTGTAGTAAATTCCATGTGCAGTGCTGGATTGCAGGACTGTGCTCTGCAGTCAGGAAAAGCAACTTAGTGATTCGTGTGTTGGCAAGTAGCAAACAAACAGCCACAAGCCCTACTGATACTAGAGTCATGATCAAGAAATCATTTCCACATTGGGAGGACAGACACAGAGCTGAAACAAAAGCTTCAATTGTTTTCTGTGTTAATTTTTTTCCTTTTTTTTTTTTTCCCCATTTTTTTTAACTCTTATTCTATTGCAGATTATTTGGGGTGTTTGCTCCTTCTTAAACCTTGTCAACTGTATCTAATTTAGATTAATTCAAGGACAGCAGGTATAATCTCAGTAGCTCAGTAATTGCTTGCAAGGGACAATCCAAAGGAAGACATGTACATTTGACTTTACATCTCAGTTGGCTCAAGTGCTTTTGGTTTCCATGGAATCTGTAGCCTTTAGCTTGGTTAAGCCTCTTAATTTATGGGTTTGAACACAACAAGCTTATTTTAAATGTGTATGTTGATAGCAGTCTTTAAGTGGCTTACAGATGCTCACCATGCTCCAGTGCATGATAAAAGGTACTGCAAAGAATGTTTCCTGGATTAGCAAAAAATCAAAGATGTGATTAAATTATTTTAATGTCAGTTACGTAGATTAGCAACTTCAAAGTCCTGTAGCCATGTTTTTATAATGCTCTCAAGCTAAAATTTAAGGATGAATTTTAGTGGTGACTGGATACCTATTAAGCACTTGCTATTTCAGATGCAAGCCAACCAATCAGTTTAGAAAGAAAACTTTATGAAGCATCTCTACTAATGTTTGCAATCATCCACTAAATGTATTATTACAAAATTAATGAAAATTAGTCTAGATGGGATATCATGCAGGAATATAGCCAGGTTTCTATTGCACAATGCAGAATGAGAGCCTGAGTAGGCAGTGAAAGCAGGCAAAATACTCCTAAAAAGTTGTTTTCACTGTAGTGCCTGCAAGTGTTTGAACACCATGGGCATTTTTCACCTTCTGGAATCATGCTTTATGTGGCAGTCTCAATGCAAG
The DNA here is from genome assembly GCA_013399055.1 of Ramphastos sulfuratus. Taxonomy (NCBI): domain Eukaryota; kingdom Metazoa; phylum Chordata; class Aves; order Piciformes; family Ramphastidae; genus Ramphastos; species Ramphastos sulfuratus. Next base: position 80,019 of record WBNM01025960.1, on the reverse strand, counting down.
AGAGTAGTTTCCTCTCTAGCATGATTGCAGAGGCAACCTAAAGGTTCAAAATCAAGAATGCAAAGAAGAGGAAAGCCAAAATGTAGTGACATTTTCTTTCTAAATTTCATCAAAGCATAAAAGTATGTCAGTGTTTTTCCACTGTTCAGAACAGACTCAACTTTATTGTTTGCTAAATCAGTAATGGGGAGGGAATAAAAGAAAAAAAAAAACAAAAAAAAAATCACAGATATTTTTTAAAACTTCTAAGGAATCTGTAGTAAGAGAGCAAATCAAGCTAATTTTTTTTATTATTCTAATCTATGTCCCTCTATGTTTCCAGATTTCTTTGCTAGGAAAAAAAATCTATTGCTTAGATGCTTTGATATAGTTCTGAAAGCAAAAGGTAACATTGTTTGAATCAAGCTTTGAATGGACTGGTTAGATTTCATCTGCAATATTGATTTTGGAGAGGTAGACAACATGGTGCTCAAGCAGTGCAGGGGTGACTGCAGGTCTGCAGAACATAGTCAGGTGTTATTATTCACAAAGCTAGTGCACAGAATCCTTCATTTGGTCTTGTAGACCTTGCAACAGTGGCAAAAACCTTTGATGTAGTTTATTTCACATATTGTATCTTACCAAGACTAGGAAGCACAGGAATGCAGCAAAGCATGACTAAACAGTGAGTAACTCATTTGAAAGTGATTTGTGCAAGCTTTTGTTAACCTGTGGTTGCCACTAGTTAATGGCTGGTTTGCTGCTCCTTTTAATACCCTGTAAGCATTAGCTTCTGGTATCATTTCAGTACATTTTGGGGATTCAACTTTTTTTTTTTTTCCCCCAAACAGCATCCTGAGGCTAAAGTACTTCAAGAGTAAAGTAATTAATTCTTTAAATAAAAGGAGTCAGCAGACACTTGTCAGAAAGGACTTCACTAACCATCAAGTGGCTTGAATATTCCTACCAGGAAAGTTGTGTTGGGTGAGCTGTGTTAGCTTACCACATGTAAGAGACAGCATTCAGAAAACCCTTCCTAGAGGAGGAGATCTCATCCTTCCTTAACCAAGTGGCAAATACAAGAGTAAGGCTAACCCTCATGTAGGATGAGCATCCTGCAATATCCTGATCTCTCTCAGAACAAGCTTGGGGCTCTCAAGCTGCACTGATGACCCCACTGACAAATTCAGAGCTTCCTCATACTCTCCAAGCAGTTCCACAAATGGGCAAAGGGTCCAAACAAAGATCCGACTTGAGACGTTTACTCGAATCATTGGAAACATTCATCAGAGGTGGGGTTGTGGGGTTTGCTTTCCACCGTCCAGCCGCTAGAGGGGACAGGAGACAACCAGAGCAGCACACGAATAAACGAGAAGGCGGCAGCATGCCTGCGGGCTGTGCTTCTCACACTGCTTGTAGGAGAGGTCTTGGGAGGGCAGAGTGGGAAACACACAGACGAGAAGGACATTCGAGGAGAGGAGAGGAGATTCGAGGAGAGGAGA
>WBNM01025960.1:5415-73958 GCA_013399055.1 Ramphastos sulfuratus | reverse complement strand
TATTTACAGCTCAGCACAATGTACAAGCAGATATATACACAATAGACAGGAATAGTTACAGAAATATACAAGGTAAAGGTAATACAGAAACACAACACCCCTCCCAGAAATCAGAGACCCCAGGAGGGGCTCCCAACCATCCTTCCACCTTCTCCCCACCCCTATACCTTACCCGAAGGTTTGCCTTACACGCAAGGTGAATTTGAAGGATGGGCCAGGGTGGGTTAGAAGGAAAGTGGTTAGTAAGGTTACTCAGCAGAGAGAAGGAAGCCAGAAGCTGCTAGACCAAGAGACAACAAGCCCGAGTGGCTTATCTATGTTTAAGTTTTTAGTTTTATCCATCTCAGCAAGCCTATGAGTGAAGTAGACATCACCATTGTTTCCTTTTCACAGCCTATGATCTAATTTTCTCTATTAAATTATTCCAATTAGCCTCAAACCAGCACACATAAAAAGAATATGCTCTATGAGTGGCACCTGCCTTTGCTCCTCCTTGCCTTACGACCATATCGTTTTTCCAAACGCTGACTTATAAATCCAAACTACTATTAGTTATAGGTAGGCAGAATAATTGGATTCTATTTTTAATTGTCAAATATTCTGGGGGGAAAAAAAAAATTCCCATCCAAATGAGTCTGAGTACATTTTTTCATTTTTCTGTTCAACCACCAATCTGAAAGGCAATCGTTTACAAAACCATACTGTGAAGGTAAATGAGGATGCCTGTTCGAAGTCTGAAAAGGACCGATCAGATTGCTTCTGCATGTGAGCTTTTAAAAAGAAGGAACTGCTTTGAAATTCTGATTTTCTCCAAGAAGTTTTTTTGTGTCCATCTTGTTCATTGCTCGCTAATTACCACCTTTGCAGATATCTACATGGTTAGATCTCCTTGGAAACTAGCAAGGCTAGGGGGGAAAAAAATGAGTGTAAGACTATATTTGAACTCAGAAACCATTTTATAGCAGTGAAGTAAGGCCAAATCACCTCTGATGTCAACTGAGTACAGTATTTCATGAACAACAAAGTTATTTCATCAGAATAGAGATAAAATATCTTTCTTGGCATCTGGATGCTTCTTACAAAGCCCACCATTAACCATGTCAGTAACTTCAAAATGAGAAATCTCTATAGTATACAGTTGGAAAAAATATAGTGCACTACCATGCCATAATAGAGGAGGTGCATGAGCCTGGTGGTCTATTTCCCACCTACTCCCTGCAACCCTACCTTCTGCATTAACCCTGTAGGAGAGACCACACCTGCCCCATCCTTTCACTGTCTATTCAAAGACCTCTTAGCTATGGACTTGACAAATTGCTTTTGAAATTCCTGATATTGTCCAACTCCATAGCTTCCCAGCTACAGTAAGTTTCTGAAAGTCATTAGCAGCAGTTAAATGAATACTTTTTTTATAACTGAAAGCCAATCTCCTACCTAGGTGTTTGAGATCCATGGTACTCTGGCATTCTCCATATCCCTCCCATCCCTTTCAGCCTTTACTGTCTTTAGACTGAAGAATCCAGGGTTTGCTTACCATCTTTTTGAATGGCAAATGCTGGGACTACTCTGTCCCTTTGGCTGTCCATCCTTGTTACCTTCTCCAGTTCTTTCATGGCCTCCTGAGGTCTAGGGACCATGTAGGCATGCATAACAGCATACATTACTATGCTGTTACTTGCTTTTAGAAGCTGGATCCTGGCCCTGCAAACACATAGAGCTGTGGCTANTCCCTTCCCTTCCCTTCCCTTCCCTTTCCGTCTCTTTATTTTTTCTTTTATTCTATTTTGGAAGCCAAGCAGTCCTTGGGCTTAGCAGGGGAATAAGGAATACTGAGATTCATCTTGGCCATCCATGGGATGCCAAGGAAGCTGTGCAGATACTCTATCCTGATCAGCACCAGGTGAGACCCCACATGAGTATCAAGGACTTGAGTGGGACTTAGGGCAAATCACTGAGAGAAACTGTCACCTGTTTATCCTTGTCCCGTCATAATTCATCCCACCACCATTTGTCCTGGACAAATTGCTCAAGCATAATAGGAATGGTTTGTCATCAGGTTTAGAAGCAGTGAGATAAAAGTACTCCCTGTAACACCACATATTAATCTCATCCTATGCAGAAACCCAGACAAGTCTGAATATAGCAAATTCTCTCCTTCCCATCTCTCTCAAATAGAAATACAGTCCCTTATCTCTGTTACTGTGTGCCTCCTTCCTCACCAGCTGCCTGCCTGCACTTTCTGCTTCTGCCTGCCTAAACATACTCGTGCAGCACTCATATATTTCACTCTGCCTGCCTACCATTCCCCCACATCCCTGACAACCCAGCATCCTTATTTCTTACCCACACACCCATGTCCTCTGATGCTCCCACATCAACATGCACATTGGGACAGCACAACCAAACCTCTAGGGAAGGTGCTTTAAGGATTTTGTCATTTCATTTAAAATGAGTCCATGTCTATTTATGCTGCTTTACATGCTTTGATCTGGAAACCCTCTCCTGCAACTGTTGTCCCTATCAAGGAAGCCTGGGCTTTTACAAAGCCATTGGTCACATCCTTTAGACCTGCCAAGTGGGCTCCTATGGTGCATAAGCTGCTGAGGAACTCAAGCACCAGGGAGGGTGCCTGAAGTCGTGCATCACTCCTGGCAAACAATCACCCTTCTACCACTGGCCTCAGCCTCACAAGTGGGCTTTGAGTCAGTTTGAAATAGAAGAAAACCAGAAATCTCCACCGTACACAAGCTAATTTGTTTGCAAATGTTCCACTCATCTCATGTACAGAAAGCTGCACTGAAGTAGCCAAGCTCTATTTTTACCATCTCAGTTTTCCATTTAATGTTGCATTTGGATACACAAAAAGTGTGTTCTTGTTACCAGTCCATTAATTTGTCAAAAGATCCCCTCCACTGGTTCAATATTTTTAATTTTTTTTTATCTTTTTCAAACTGAACAGGAGCTGTTTTCTCTTTTAAAGGTCAGGCCCTCTATCAATTATTGCTGTGAGTCCAACTGCATATACCTGACTAAAAAAGACATTGAATTCACATTTCATTTGAGCATATTTATTGGTTCATGTAGTACCTTTAACGAGACTCGATGTCTATGAGCAAATCCTTGAAAGAGAACTTGTACATCTCAGAGGTAGATTTCCATGTACAAACCAGAAGATACACATAAAGTAGAATTTACTCCTTTCTCTCAAGACATCTAAAGGCTATGAAAGCTTTGAATTATTTGTGCTCATGCTGAGCTTTGCAAGCTCAAATAAGGATAGATGGGATTTGCTAGCTAAAGGCTAATGTACCAGCTAAAACGTCAATTATTTAAAAACCAGAACACCAGTTCAGCCTGTTCTGGTAAGATCCATGCAGACTGTAGAAATAAAATTTAAAACCACACAAATATTTCTTTTTTTTTTTTTTTTATTAAACTCCACATTCAGCCACCCAGAAGGTTCTTCAAAAGATATGCAGAAACTGGGTGTTGAAATCTAGCCAGCTGGGGTAATGTGAGAGCTCAGTACTCTCAAGTCTTTCTGCTCTTTCAGGTTCCAGGTACCTCTCAAAGTACCTCGTTTGTAGAGAAGAAGCCAATGATCTAGTGACTCATGCATGCATGGGACAATGCTGGTGACAAAGTAGTGAAAAAATTATCCTGTTGTTTGTTTGTTTGTTTGTTTGTTTTTTCTATTTCTTTCCAGGAAAAGAAAAAAAGCCTCCATTAACTTAATTATATTATTTCAGAATCCCACTTAATGTGATGAAATAGTTAAAGCACTCCTTTTCTCTACCTCAATTCGGCAAAACAGCTCTCTAAAGATCTTCTCAGGGAGAGCAGCCAAACAGAAAGGGATCTGGGGGTGCTGATTGACACCCACCTAAACATGAGCCAGCAGTGTGCCCAGGTGGCCAAGAAGGCCAATGGCATCCTGGCCTGCATCAGGAATAGTGTGGCCAGCAGGAGCAGGGAGGTCATTCTCCCCCTGTACTCTGCACTGGTTAGGCCACACCTTGAGTACTGTGTCCAGTTCTGGGCCCCTCAATTTAAGAAGGACATTGAGGTGCTTGAGCGTGTCCAGAGAAGGGCAACGAGGCTGGTGAGAGGCCTCGAGCACAAGCCCTATGAGGAGAGGCTGAGGGAGCTGGGATTGTTTAGCCTGGAGAAGAGGAGGCTCAGGGGAGACCTTCTTGCTGTCTACAACTACCTGAAGGGTGGTTGTGGCCAGCAGGAGGTTGCTTTCTTCTCTCAGGCAACCAGCACCAGAACAAGAGGACACAGTCTCAAGCTGTGCCAGGGGAAGTTTAGGCTGGAGGTGAGGAGAAAGTTCTTCACTGAGAGAGTCATTCCCCACTGGAATGGGCTGCCCAGGGAGGTGGTGGAGTCACCGTCCCTGGAGGTGTTCAAGGCAGGTTTGGACGTGGCACTTGGTGCCATGGTCTAGTCTTGAGGTCTGTGGTAATGGGTTGGACTTGATGATCTTTGAGGTCTCTTCCAACCTTGGTGACACTGTGATACTATGAAAAGAAGGGACATGGAGTTGATCCTTTCAACATAGCAATGCACATCATTAGACTGGGAAGACATTATGACACTGGTTACTAAGAGAAAAATCTCTTTGAATGGACTTTGTGATAAAACCCCATGGTTTTACAGATATTCATTATCTCCTAATGTTGCTTTTACTGTCTTAATGAAAAACACATTTCTCAATGAAGTAATACAAAGTCTGACTATTTTATGTTTATGCTGATGTGTATGGATGGGAACGACCTGATGACTTTATGACCCAAATACTTAGTGCCCTTCCAGTACCTGAAGGCAGCCTACAAGAAAGCTGAATAGGGACTGTTTACAAAGGCCTGCAGTGATAGGACGAGGGGCAATGGCTTGAAATTAGAGAGGGGAAGATTTAGATTGGATGTTAAGAACAAGTTCTGCACCATGAGAGTGGTGGAACATAGGAACAGGTTGCCCAAGGAAGTAGTTGAGGCCTCATCCTTGGAGATACTCAAGGTCAGGCTCAACGGAGCTCTGGGCAGCCTGATCTAATGGAGAATGTCCCTGCTGACTGCAGGGGGATTGGACTTGTTGACCTATGGAGGTCCCTTCCATCCCAAACTATTCTGTGATTGTATAGCAAAATCTAAGAGCAAGCCCAAAAGACTTTTACATACTCTTTAATGAAGTAATAAGAAAGAACACAAACCCCCTACCTTACCCAAAGAAGGCTTTACAAAATTTTTCATATATTCCTTCAATTTTTATGATATTTAACCCTTTTGAACTATTTCATTTCCTAAAGCTAGGTAAAATTTTACTATGAGAAAATGAGTGAAAATTGTATTTTGGAATTCTTGCTAATAGGTCCTAGCTTTCAGTGTTTCACAGACAAAACACCACTTCTTTGAAAGTCTGAAGTCAACTGTCTTGTCCATCATAATTATTATTTTTTCATTCTGTTTTTATTCTATTTATTTATTGAACACAATTTGCAAAATGTTTTAGTGCTTACTATTTTTTTATTTGCAGTCACGGCAATTTTACATCCAACTCCTTTGATTCTGTATTTTCAAACAAGTTTATTAACCTAGTTACTTTATTATGTAGCTTAAGAGTCCAAAAGTTGCTATATCTTGACATGGAAACATTTTTTTGGTGCTTCTGACACATTTTCAGTCACATTGGGCCGGGCACTGTAGCTGCCTGAATACATCTTTTAATAGATTCATATGATGATGGGTATAAAACTTGTAAAAGTTATGTTTATTGTAGAAATTCTAGGTGGTTTTTCATTCAGATTAAACAAAGGTAGGAAGCTTTTGCCCAGGGAGGTGGTGGAAGCCCCATCCCTGGAAGTCTTTTAAGTCCAGGCTGGATGGGGCTCTGAGCAACCTGATCTAGTGTGAGGTGTACTTGCCCACGGCAGGTCAGTTGGACCTAAATGATCCTTGAGGTCCCTTCCAGCCCTGACAATTCTACAAATTCTATGATTAAAAAAATCAGACTGAAACTAAACATATGTTCATTTAACCTTTTGTTCCAGCTCAACTAAACAATGTATTTGCAAAGAAAAAGAGCATGATCTGAGTCATTTTTCTCTTGCATTTGACTTGCTTTGCAGACAAAGCCACAAACTCTGACTTAAGCAAACCTATTGTTGAACGTGGAAGTCCTTCCATCAAACATGAGCATCATGCAGATATAGCCTGTGGCTGCACTCTTACTGCCTGAAAACAAAAGCACACAGCCATTCAGGCTCCACACAAAGCACGAGCAATTTGTTTTGAAGGTACTTCACAGGGACATTGAATGAACTTGCTTTCTGGGAAAAAAAAATAAAATATTGTTTTATTGCAGCTTTGGGAGTAGCAGCACTCATAAAAAAGAAACAATGTTCATAGTTCAGTCTTACACAGATTCCTTGGCATCTGATAGAGTGGTTAACTAAGTATGTTTTTGTGATGCTTGGTAGGAATTTTGTGTTTCTGAGGCCTCCACACTGTCAAATGCTGCTGTGCCTACTTTTCAGAATTCAACTCCACATCCGAAAAAAACTAAAGACCAAACATCAGCCAAATTATCGTAGGTTTAAGAATTATATAGTTGAAAAATCCTCCAGGAACTAGACAGTCTAGAAGGTGGACCCAGGATATTGTAATTTTGTTATTCAATCCCGTGAAGGACATGGAAGTGTTGGAGCAGGTCCAGAGGAGGGCCACAAAGATGATCAGAGGGCTGGAGCAGCTCTGCTATGAGGACAGGCTACAAGAGTTGGGGCTCTGCAGCCTGGAGAAGAGAAGGCTTCCAGGAGACCTTAGAGTAGCCTTCCAGTATCTGAAGGGGGCCTACAGGAAGGCTGGGGAGGGATTATTTACAAGGTCTTGCAATGACAGGATGAGGGGCAATGGGTTTGAACTGGCAGAGAGAAGATTTAGACTGGATGTTAGGAGGAAGTTCTTTCCAGTAAGGGTGGTGAGGCACTGGAACAGGTTGCCCAGGGAGGTTGTGGATGCTCCCTCCCTGGGGTGTTCGAGGCCAGGTTGGAGGAGGCCTTGAGTGACCTGTACTAGTGAGAGGTGTCCCTGCCTATGGCAGGGGGTTGGAACAAGATGATCCTTGAGGTCCCTTCCAACCTTACCATTCTATAATTTTGCTATTTCTTTACAAGCTAACAGCAAGGCCAACTTGGTCACCCTTTCTTCCTCCTGCCTGCACTCTTCAGTGGCAGACCTCTTGGTATTGAAAGACACAGGTCTCAACCCAGGACACAAATTTGTGACAGTAATTAAGAGAAAGCCTGATAGAATGATGGATCAGAACCATTTCCTTAGGAAACATGGCTAAAGTGCTGTCCTGCACTTCCCATTTCCAGGTTATCAAAGTACCACAACCTAAACCAAAACATTGGCCCAAGTGAAATTCTGAAGTTATATTTGTTTGGATGTTTTAAAAATGTTGCTTCCAACCTTATTTCTCTGTTTTGTTTTGTTTTGTTTTTCTTGCAGTCTATAAACTGCACAAAGTAGAAATGGGGAGTCAGTAGCAAGAAACTAGGTCTTTGTATTTCACTGTGACTCCTTTTGGCAAGGAAAGAGGATGATGTTAGTGATGACCTAATTATTTAGTTTAAAGAAAGCAGTCAGAATTATGGTATCAACCACAGTAAGAAATGAAAGAGGAGGGGGATGGAAAGAACATGACAGCTGTTCAAATAAACTAAGCAATTGTAAGGGAGGGTAACTGTCTGATCTCTGAGACAATATTATTTGTGAGACAATGTTTGGATGCAAGAATTTGGTTTTGTATGGTAAGCCAAATGAATGATGTCACTCACCTTAACCAAAAGAAAACTGAGTGCATTCACCAAGTTATTATCGAGAAGGATGGTAGCAAGCACAGAAATGTAGTTCCCTCAGCATCTATGCTTGGAATCAAAAGCCAACAAAATCCTCTGACTGTAAAGAATTTATCAGGAAATAAAACTACTCTCAAAGTCATCTCAGATCCCCTAACTCTGTGCAGTTCTGGAGCCCCCAGCACAGGAAGGACATGGAAGAGTTGGAGCGAGTCCAGAGGAGGGCCACAAAGATGATCAGAGGGCTGGAGCAGCTCTGCTATGAGGACACACTGAGAGAGTTGGGGCTCTGCAGCCTGGAGAAGAGAAGGGTTTGAGGAGACCTTAGAGTAGCCTTCCAGTATCTGAAGGGGGCCTACAGGAAGGCTGGGGAGGGATGATTTACAAGGTCTTGCAATGACAGGACAAGGGGCAATGGGTTTGAACTGGCAGAGGGAAGATTTAGACTAGATGTTAGGAGGAAGTTCTTTCCAGTGAGGGTGGTGAGGCACTGGCACAGGTTGCCCAGGGAGGTTGTGGCTGCTCCCTCCCTGGAGGTGTTCAAGGCCAGGTTGGAGGAGGCCTTGAGTAACCTGTGCTAGTGGGAGGTGTCCCTGCCTATGGCAGGGGGTTGGAACTAGATGATCCTTGAGGTCTCCTTCCAACCTTACCATTCTATGATTCTATGATTCTATAACTCTAAACTGATCCAACATCTATATCAACACATAGCATCTTTGGTCAATTTCTGTATGGAAGTACTCAAAGTTCTTGGTCTTGGTTTTCAGGTTTATTTCATTGTGTGTTATTGGCCTCAGTCATCTGGTACAGCATACTTATTGGATAGAGTCCTTCTTTTCTGACAAAAGTATTCTTTTCCATTCTTCCTGTGCCTTATAGTTATGATAGTTCATTGATCAAAGCAAAGCAAACTGTCAGAGTATGACTGCAGCAGTCAAGATGGTTGCAACACCTCCCAGGGAGCCCTATGAATATTCATGTGAAAAGCTGTCTTGTTTTTCAGCAATACAGGTAAAAATTGCATTTGTCTATTCCAAGGATTAAGATTCCAGCAAAACCACCATTTCTTCAGAAGGAGTTGCAGAAAAGGTCAGGGATAGAGCTGGGATAGAAAACACCAAGGAAAGAGAAGGGCTGGCTTCTAGCAACACTGAAATCTGGTGTTATCAACTCCTTTTAGGAGGGTTTGTTTTTCTCCTCTTTAGTGATTTAATTGGACAGATAGACTTTGACAAGGACAGCAGCTGCCTGCCCTAATATCTAAACTTTTCACATACCTGAATATGCACCAGGCCTGTCAACCATCTGACTACACCTACAATGCTAAATAAAACCCTGCCAGGAATTGTTCTGGAATCCTGAAAGCAAACTGTACAGGAAGTCCATGCCACGCTGCAGAGCACTTGGCCCTCACTCTTGTATGGTCTTCATGTACCTTAGTATTAATGCATAATTAGCATATTGACAGTGATTTTTATCACTTCACAACCTCTGAAAAACATGAGGTCTGTGCTGCAGAGTAAGCTTGTACGAGACCCTATGGAGATGTCTGTGAAGCTTGAGGGAGCAAAGCCTGCTGGAACCATNAGCAAGCCTATGAGTGAAGTAGACATCACCATTGTTTCCTTTTCATAGCCTATAGTACAATTTTCTCTATTAAAATATTCCAGTTAGCCTCAAAGCAGCACAATAGACAAGAGTGAAAGAAGCCAAACCCTGAAGCAATCTCATCCATGTTGTCTAGTGGGAGCAGTCCCTGACACATACTGTCTCCCAAACCACTCTCATGTACTGTCTTAGGGCACTAGTTGGCACAGGACAAAGCCAAGATGGATAACTTGCTAACATGTACCAGTACAGATAATCAGAACTGGACAGGCTGGTAAAGCTCCTATTTACAGTTCAGCTCCCAGAAGCAACCAAGATGGCTCCCCAGATATCAGTGATGTTACAGGTGCAGAATTAAATGACTCAGAAATGCTTATATGAAATCTTTAGCTGATCAGTTATTTTTTGTTTCTAGGATTTTTATTTGGGAAAATTTTAATGGGAAAAAGTCATGAGAGGGAACTGATTCTCCCTATCTCTTCTCACAGAATTTGATAATATTCATTTTCCATGTAATCAGTAAAGAAAATATTATGGAACAAACAGAATTTAACCAGCCCTCTCACACCTTACCTGGAAGGGTGAGCTGTAAAGCAGCAGCTCAGATGCAAAAGAGAAGCTAGAGCGAAAATGAAGTTATACTCTTCTCAGAGGCACACAGGCAAAAACAAGAAACAATCAGCACAAGATGCAGTGATGGAAATTCCAATCAGATATAACAAAAAAAAAAGATCTGGTCCCAAACAAGAGAAGCAGAACGCTGGATTAGGGCCCAGAGAGGCTATGGAAACTCCCATCCTTGGCCCTGAGCAGCTTTCAAGCCAGTTCTGTGCTGAGAGGGTCTCGTTGGTCAAGAGATCTTTAGAGGCCCCTGCTGACCCAAATTATTCTATAAGTTCAAGCTGGTTTTAATTTAATTTTTTCCCTGGCTGTTAGAATGTGGAAACAATTTAAAACTGGTAAGTCAGTACACTTCCTTCATGCTTTCTCCTTTTCCTGGCACATCCCACAAATATGAAAAGTTGAGGTCTTACTAACACCCTAAATAAATAATGCAAGTGCAAGCAAAAATTCCGCCATTAGTACACGTGATAGTAACTGGCAGAAGTAGCTGGAGTTGAATAACTGCAAGAAGAAATCTCTCGGGCAGTAAGTCAGACAATGACACATTACAGCAACTCAGGGAGACATATATCTGAGGCAGCAGCATCAGAAAGCAAGCATGTGGCCTGCATTTGCAGCTATTAAGGCCTGTCAGCACTGCAAATCATTAACGATCCCTATTATCCCTACTATAGCACTTGTCAGTAGTTTTGCCACGTGGAAATTCTAGGCACGAGCCAAGGTTCAATGTTGCCAAAGTGGCATGGCTCACAGTAGGTCACCTGGGCTTTCTCTGCCACTGAACTGGCTCCACAGCTTGCAGAAATAGTGACAACTGCATGCACTTTCCAAGTGAAAAAAAAAAAAAAATATATATATATATATAATTTTCTGTATTTCTCACCTTCTCAGGAGACACACTGCTTCTGAGGACACTATTCTGCATCGGCTGTGGATAGGACAAAAACACCACAGCAAAGGAAATCATAGAATCATAGAATGCTAAAGTTGGAAGGGACCTCAAAGATCATCCAGTTCCAACCCCCTGCCATAGGCAGGGGGAAATGGAAGGCTGTTTTCAAAAGAGTACCTCCCTGACTTCTTCGTGTGCTGCTATGTGCAACTGCATGCAAGAGTCTCTGATTTTAGTGCCAGCCTTGGCACACCTATCATGTCCAAGAATCTTGATTTTGTCTTTCTGTTAGGCTGCTGTTTAGTCTTCCATTGGTCAGCCATGATTTTTGGAGTAATCACTGCTCCCTCCATCACGCTGAGCTTCATCTCCATTGTTCCACATTCTCTGAAATTCCTATTTGTCTCCCTTTTGTAGTTCTACAAGTTTATCTTTCTCAAACTTTCCTATTTATTACCTGCTTATGGTGAAAATGTCTTTGGTTTTGCCTTTCTGATGAAACTAAGGGAACAGAAGTGAGGAAGTTAAGCATGAAGAGATAGTAAGTGCTAGACAAGGGTGTTAGATCATCTGCCATAAAGGATAAGGTGGACTTGTTAATGTAACACATAGCTTGTGACAGAGATTACTTGTACCATCCAGGGGAATATGATTAATAAGAACATGGCACAAGCACACATGTAGCATCAGCAACACATATTCTGAGTCTGCTGAAAAGAACAGCATCTAGAATGCACTGAACCAAGCCCCCTAAATACTCTCTGAACGTTGGTTCCAATCATGCACACAAAGGGGTCAATGGCCAACATGTATGCTGACATCAAAAACAATAGGTTAATTTGTGTAGATTCACATGCTCTCAGGAGAACCCTCCCTTGCCCACCTGAATCCTAAGCTTCATCCTCTCCTGCAGAAGCTTTCTGGAACCCACAAATNCCCACGCTTCTCGATGCAGCCCAGGACTCAGTTGGCTGTCTGGGCTGTACGTATAACTAGACTAATCAGACAGTGGCAGAGATGTGCAAATGTTCATTATTCCAGAAATCTATGTTTAATGTCAGGCATTTGCACTAGAGACTAGAGGTAGCTTCCAATTAATGTTGACTCCAAGCACTCAGGCTTCAGGTAGTAAAGAAGTTTGAGATCCTCAGCCTCATGAAAGGCAGGTGACACTGGTAATCAACTGTGTCTATACTGTCTCCTGCACTTCAAATGAAACTACATTTAATTTAGCAAAGCAGATGTAAAAAATGGCATTCTGGAGACTTTGGTAGTAAGTTCTGTATCAAACTGGTTTAAAAAAAAAACCCAAACAAACAACCAAACAGCCAAACAAAAAAACAAATGAAAACAAACAAATAAACAAAAACAAAACAAATGGGAAAAAAAAAGGACAAAATCTACAAGGTCAAATGACTACCAAAACAGAATTCTGTGTTTTAGAATCATAGAATGGTAAGGTTGGAAGGAGACCTCAAGGATCATCTAGTTCCAACCCCTTGCCATAGGCAGGGACACCTTCCACTAGCACAATTTTAGTTTGTTTTTTTCTATTTTGTTTTTTTAATTCACAAATTAGCTTTATTTCCTATGCTCAACAACAAAAGCTCAAGAATCAGAAATGAATGGAAATGTTTGTACTGCGTAGAGGAAAAGTGTTACTCAGGATGATTGTAGCTGTACAGGCTTAAAATAAATTAAAATAATGGAATACTATTTTTATCAAGTTGTATTAGAAGGCAATAGTGAAGCAGGTAGTGTGAAAAAAAAAACAGTTATTATTCCTACAACCTCTTTTATAATCATAAATATATTTCAGTTTGCATTTCTTTTCTAGTAGAATCTGCTGATGAAATAAATATAAATGACATGCATGCTCTCTCTGAAATTATCATTCTATGAGTACAAATAGATGATGTGGTTCTTGAATAAATTTTCCAACTCAGTGTTTATTGAATATTTCACCATTCAAAAATGAAGAATAGACAGCATTGCCAGCCAAGTGAATAGACAACCTTGCACTGATTTTGACAGCACAGGAGCAGATCCTAATTCCTTCCTTTTCCAGTAGAAAATCTACATTTTGTGATAATTACTGCTTACAGTTGTTAGCAGATCATAAGGGTTTGGGGTTTTTTTCTGTAAACACAAAGCCTTCACTTCATATCTAGTGAAAATACATAATGTCTTGTAGTACAGCCTGAGTTCATCAAATAAGCAAATCTCTCTTTATTCTGAGAATTTCTGTTCCTGTGCCCTCAGGGCTCATCAAATGTGAGATTTTACAAAGCTCTGAAATGGTGACTAAAGCCAGCCAGAGATCTGGCAAAGCATTTCATAAGCTCCTCATCTGCTTCCTCTCTCTGCATCACAAACAAGAAAAGAAACAGATTCAGGCTTAGAGCAGAGGATTGAACACCACAGAAAATACCTTGTGCTGTGCAGCGCTACTCCTAAAGTCAAAGCCCGATAACCTTGCAGAGGCAGCCAGAAACAGAAAAAAGCACCTAGTACTGACATACTCCACAGAGGAGGTGGTGTCAGGGAGGCTTGTGACCACAGAAAATGAGAGGTGAACATGGAAGACTGTATCACAGTATCACAGTATAGCAAGGTTGGAAGAGACCTCAAAGATCATCAAGTCCAACCCACTACCACAGACCTCAAGACTAGACCATGCTCACAAAAGGCAGTTTTTCACCTTACAAATGCAAGCATCTGTGTAACATAAAGGTAGCCCTCATCCTACCAGGAAAGTGGGGAATGACCAGCATACAGAGAGAAATCACAGTCTGTTTGACACTTGCATACATGTAATAAAGCCCATGAGAACAATTTGTAGATAGTAAATGTGATTTTTTTTTTTTTTAATTAGTGGGTTTGCATACAAATCGATCACAACTGTGTTACAAGAGCTACAATTAGTCTGATAAAATATGGTGAAACATTCACTGAACTCTCTGTCAGCGTCTGTTACAAAAAGGTCAGTTATAATTTGTGATATTCTCTGCTGAAACTCCAAATTATTTTGCATGTCATCCTACAAGTCTAATGCAACATGCAACCAAAAGAGTCTATTAGACAAATATGCCCATGACATACTTTTTTTTTTTTTTTTTGCTTTGTATTTGTGCAGTAGCATGACCAAAATCTTTGAGGCACTACTCAAGTACAAAAACAGTCACATTGCCAATGACAAAATTATTACTTATAGCTTATATTGCACTGCTGGGTAAAGCACTGGAAGGCAGGCTGGGCCCAGAGAGTAGTGGTCAATGGAGTTAAATCCACCTGGAGGCCTGTCACAAGTGGTGTTGCCCAAGGCTCAGTATTGGGACAGGTCCTGTTCAATTTCTTTATCAATGACCAGGATGAGGGGATTGAGTGCACCCTCAGTAAGTTTGCAGATGACACACAATTAGGTGGGAATGTTGATCTACTTGAGGGTAAGGAGCCTCTACAGAGGGACCTGGGTAGATTGGATCGATGGGCTGAGGTCAACTTCATGAGCTTCAACAAGGCCAAGTGCCAGGTCCTGCACCTGTGACATAACAACCTCATGCAATGCTACAAACCTGGGGAGGAATGGCTGGAGAGCTGCATGGCAAAGAAGGACCTGGGGGTACTGATTGACACCAGGATGAATATGCGCCAGCAGTGTGCCAAGGTGGCCAAGAGGGCCAATGGCATCCTGGCCTGTATTAGAAATAGTGTGGCCAGCAGGACCTGGGAGGTGATCATCCCTCTGTACTCAGTGTTAGTGAGGACACATCTCAAGTACTGTGTACAGTTTAGGACACTGCAGTGCAGGGAGGACATTGAGGCACTGGAGTGAGGACAGAGAGCTACTGAGCTGGTGAGGAACCTGGAGAATAGGTCCTGTGAGGAGTGGATGTTTAGTCTACAGAAAAAGGTGGCTGAGGTGAAACCTTATTGCTTGCTACAAGTACCTGAAAGGAGGTTGTAGAGAAGTAGGCACTGGTCTCTTCTCACAAGTAACTAATGATAGAACGAGAGGGAATCAAGCTGCACCTGGGAAGATTTAGGCTGGACATTAGGAAGAACATTTTCACAGAAAGGCTTGTCAGGCACTGAGATGGGCTGTCCAGGGAAGTGGTTGAGTTGCCATCCCTGGACATGTTTAAAAGCCATATAGATCTGGTGCTTGGGGACATGGTGTAGTGATGGACTTGGTGGCATGGTGAAATGACTGGACTTGGTGATCTCAAAGGTCCTTTCTGGTCTGGATGATTCTGTGATTCTCTGTGATATGTCACATTCACAGCCATGAAGGTCATCTCCTCTACAGCTCACAGTCATTTTTTTGACACCAGAGTCATGTTATTCTACATTCTCTAATTAAAAATATGTGCTTGAAAACACTGGAATGTACCTTTCCAATGCTGTTCTGGAATAGAAAACACCAGGGCCACAACACTGGTTGCACCCTTACTGGGAAATAAAATGTTTCCAAGAACAGGCATTCAACTCCTTGTGTAGCCAAGTTCCTAGTAAAGCCACTGGCAAGGCTTTGACCATTGCAGAACTGAGTGAACACAATTCCTAGCTACATTTCAGGTGTTAGCATGGGACACAGACTATTCTTAATAAGCACATTGAAACAAATTTGCTTTGAAAACAACAGGAGTTAAATAATACAAGCGTGGGCTGTACCACTCCATTTAGCCTCCACATGAAAGAATAGACCTGGGCACATGTAATTTGCTAATATAGCCACAGCCAGTACATAGTGCTATGATGAAACACAAGCGAGCTATTCAGGGACTTAATTTAGGAGAACTCTCTACCATTTGCTGGAAAATGAAACAAGTCACTGAAATCTCATACATCTTGTATGCATTTGCCTAAGAGACTCACTGAAACAAATACTTTAAACAGAATAGTCTAAATTGGCCTAAATTAACACAATATTGCTATCTGACTGCTGTGTTCAAATAAACATAATGTTTACTGGGAGAGGGTGAAGTGTTCAGAAGTACCTTTTTTTTTCTTATTTTTTTTTCCCCTTCCCAGAACAGATTAATAATATGTATATATTTCTGTCATGAAGAAAAGCAGAGAGAATAAAAATAGCTCTCAAGTGAGATAGCTGCTATCCGCTGCCTTGTTCCTGGAACCATGACAGCCATTATATAATCAAAAGGAAAATTAAATGAAATAAACATCACAAGCTAATTGGGCTGATATAAAGCAAAAATATAATTAGTCGAAGTGTTTCGTGGCAAAGGCACTGACAATATGTGGTTGTTCCTCAGCCTTAGTGGTGAACAGAGATCCTGCTATGTGCTTAAGTTATTCATCAAGCATTTCCATGGAAACACACAGTTGCACAAATCTTGGATCACTTATTTCAGGAATTGCTACTCACAGAGTTCACTCTGGAGTGAGAACTCAACGAGGAGAGGGTGGTAGGCTGTGATTCTGTCTAGATATCTCTTCATACAGCTATTTGTTGAGTCTCACATTAGGAGAATTTGGGTGAGGAAAACAGTAAAAGGACATCTTGCATAAAATACTAAACACTTGACTCTAATCCTTCCTCTCAGAAGCTTCCTGAGGATTGAGAAATTACACACCATAAAGCACCTGAATAATATCCCCCAGGGAGATTAAAATGCCCACGAGGGTGCTAGGCAGCTGCTATACTGAGGGAGTCTTAGTTAAATGCAGTCACTGGGTTTTGTTGTCCAAAACTCCCCTCTTACATTTCCAGATGGAAGTCAGCTCTGGTGTGACCTCTCAAGGGGAAGAAAAATCCTCCCACACTGGAAGCAGCAGGTCTCTGAAGTCCACTTACCATGACAGTGGTAGGCCACCACCATGTTCTGGAGAGCACAGTGATGCAATATATGACTGTTAGACATGTCTGGATAGGGATGTCCCTTCAGATTTCTCCTGATGCCATTAATCAACACCTGTGTTATCTCCCTGCCCTGACAGTTTTTAGTACACTTTGACATTTCTGGTCAGGTAGAGAGAGGTCAAGGACATGGTTGTCTTCAATAACAAGGTCAGAAGAAAGGTATATTCTCAAAGTACAGGTGTCCTCTGTCAGTCTCTGTGTTCATGCTAGGCTCTGACTGGGGAAAGCAAAATATTCATAATGCCTTAAAGATAATGAAGCACAGTAAACCAGCATTACTAGTGGAACATACAGTCCATTAAAGTCTCAAAAGCCAGAGCCTTCATATTCTGTTCCTAAGTATTTGAGGGGTCCATTACTGCAGTGATGTGATAGCTTCTGTGGACTGAAATTTCCTTAGGCACAATAGAGAGTTAAGCGTAAAGTGTGAAGCCTTAACTTCAAATTTTCTGGCTTTGGCTGCCTCACAAGGTTCCTGCAATGCCTTTTTATTGTCTTTATTTCATCTTACATTATACAGCATTAGTGCTAATGCAAGGAGGCACACTGTCACCAACTGGGATAAGTTCATTCAGAACTGACTGCCTTGTGACACAACTTCCAGTGGTGCTGCTACCATCAGCATGAATAATGCTCTCTTTAGACATGGGAGAAAACTGAAAAGGTAACTCAAAGGGCAGCACACAGTCTTAAAACACAAACATCCCTTCCAACCCCTACCATTCTGTGACTATGATTCTAATTGCTATCAGATTTCCATGCTACTAGCTGGGATATTGCCGGACAGAGACAGCCAAGACCGCGGCGTGCCAGAGATAGGAGTGCTGTGTCAAGCAAGAGTTTCAATGTGCTTCTGCCCCTATCTCCCAGCCAGGCAAGGTGCACTCAAAAGCAACCAGAGCTCAGGGGAAGGAAGTGCTTCCCATCCCAAGCTACTCGTTCCCAGCTCTGCTTGAAGGTTACCACCTGCAGCAAGACTGAACCATCCACACTTGGACTTGCATAGAAGCTAGCACAGCATGTTAGCATAAAATGTGACCTTTGTGTGACACACCAACAACGCACGGGTCAATGCTCTGACTGTTCAGCAAGAGCATCTCTCTAAATCAATGGTGCATCTCTCTAAATTAGTGTTGCAACATCACATCTGTGCTACTCTCTCCAGAACCCAGTGCCCAGAGCCATCGGAAGCCTTTTCTCCTCATAGCTTTATGGCAGAATGGTAGCAGTTGGCCAGAAGGGAGAAAATTAGGGGTTTAAGAGCTGAAATTGCTGTGGAAACAAGCCCGAGAGCACAGAAAGTTTTCCAGTAAAAGGCAATAGTTACCCCAGACCTCACCCTGTCCTCAGCTTCATGCAAGACACATTTCATAAGAGAAGGCTTTGAGGTAACCTTATAGTAGCCTTCCAATATCTGAAGGGGGAGTACAGGAAGGCTGGGGAGGGACTATTTACAAGGTCTTGCAATGACAGGACAAGGGGCAATGGGTTTAAACTGGCAGAGGGAAGATTTAGACTGGATGTCAGGAGGAAGTTCTTTACAGCGAGAGTGGTGAGGCACTGGAACAGGTTCCCATGGGAGGTTGTGGCTACTCCCTCCCTGGAGGTGTTCAAGGCCAGGTTGGAGGAGGCCTTGAGTAACCTGTACTAGTGGGAGGTGTCTCTGCCTATGGCAGGGAGTTGGAACTAGATGATCCTTGAGGTCTCCTTCCAACCCTACCATTCTATGATTCTATGATTCTATACTTCTGTTTAGCAGTAAATTGAGGATGCTTGGCATCATTTGACTTTTGTGTTATGCATCTGTTGGGTGAGCAAAGAACAAGGATGATAATTTTACTGATTAACAGTAATTTCACACCAGTAAAAGAGAAAGAGATCATGTGTTGATTTACAGAAATAATAAGAAAAATAATGTCTGCGTTTTTCTTGTTTGTGTTTCATGGCAGCTAACGTACTGGAAGAAGACTCAATGGAGCAGGACATAGAGAGCCCTGTCACGATTCATCAGCCAAAGTTGCCCAAACAAGCTAGAGAGGATCTGCCAAAAAATTTAAACAAAGAATGTGCCAAAAGAAAAATCCAGAGGTACGTTAGGAAAGATGGGAAATGCAACGTCCACCATGGGAATGTCAGAGAGACTTACCGTTACTTGACTGACATCTTCACTACCTTAGTCGATCTCAAGTGGAGGTTCAACCTGTTGATTTTTGTCATGGTTTACACTGTGACCTGGCTCTTCTTTGGAATGATATGGTGGCTAATAGCCTACATGCGAGGAGATATGGATCACATAGGGGACAGCACGTGGACTCCATGCGTCAGCAACCTCAATGGGTTTGTCTCAGCCTTTTTATTCTCAATCGAGACAGAAACCACCATTGGGTATGGTTACCGGGTCATCACGGACAAGTGTCCCGAGGGAATTATTCTGCTTTTAGTGCAGTCTGTTTTAGGTTCTATCGTCAACGCTTTCATGGTTGGCTGCATGTTTGTGAAAATATCCCAACCCAAGAAGAGGGCAGAAACCTTGGTTTTCTCTACAAATGCAGTTATTTCCATGCGGGACGGAAAGCTGTGTCTGATGTTCCGAGTAGGAGACCTTAGGAATTCACACATTGTAGAGGCATCAATACGAGCCAAGTTGATCAAATCCAAACAGACAAAGGAGGGGGAATTTATACCACTCAACCAGACAGATATCAACGTAGGTTATTACACAGGGGATGATCGTCTCTTTTTGGTTTCACCACTGATCATCAGCCATGAAATTAACCAGCAGAGTCCTTTCTGGGAGATTTCCAAAGCCCAGTTGCCCAAAGAGGAGCTAGAAATTGTTGTAATCCTAGAAGGAATGGTGGAGGCAACAGGTAACATTTCTTATACTTTGTATCAGGTAAATGCTTTAATTTTAGAAAGGAAAATCATTGGGTTTGCTTCACTTTAAAGGAATCACTTCAATAGTCATTACATTTGAAAAAGGCATGTTCTCTAGTTAGCTTCAAAACTAAAAGCATGCCCAGTTTAATTGTCTGTTCCATCTTGCCTAACGGAATTAGTGTTGTTTCTGCTTTGTTTGGAAAATGGGATAGCGCTTCTCATTTTCTAGATTCTTCACAGCATGTCACCCAGTTATCTGTCATTCTGTTGCAGGAGTAACTCAATCATTAGGACCTTGTGGGATAAAATTATTTAGAAAAAAAAAATATTCAGTAGAAAATTGGGTTTTTTGATTAACATGGAAGCACTATAGTTCCTGCTGTTTCCAATCATCCACGGGTAACTGCAGTATCACTGCCTGCCGCAGGAAATTCCTAGCCGGTTTGGATCCAGCAGGAAGTGACAATGTGTTCAGCTTTCTCTTTTCGCTTGTTTGCATGTTCCTGTTTTAACTTGTAACAGGGCTTTTTCCACTTTAATTTGTGAAAGATCTGTCCAATTTTGTATTTCACCGAGATACACTACGCACTGCAGAAGTGTACAGAACACTGAAATTTGGTATAAATAAGGCGTGTTATGTCACCAGAGACTTCTTCAGAGGCTATTTGGTCATTACCTACAATTACACAGCAGAACATCAGCTATCACTTGACATGGAAAAAGTAGCGCTTGGAGCTCACAGCCATGTTTCTTCTTTGCATTAAAGGCAGAATATTAGAAGGATACTTTAACTGAAACTGCTGTATTTCCCACAGCCAGAGTGCTGTTATACTTGTTTTAGGTNGTGGGAGGTGTCCCTGCCTATGGCAGAGGGTTGGAACTAGATGATCTTTGAGGTCCCTTCCAACCTTACTATTCTATGATTCTATGATTCTTTTTTTCCTGTAAATGATCACAGCCTCTGAAATGAAATAAATATCATCAATACAAGGAAATGATGATTAGAAACACAGTGAGATGTGCTTGGGAAGGAGCAAACACTGGTTGTAAAACCAGAAGAGCCAAATGTAACAGTTTTTTCCACTACTGCAGCAAAAGTGAAAGGAAAGCTTGAGGATGAAGACTACACATCTGACAGAGGTGCAACCTTTCTAACCCTGACTCATGTTTTGCAGTTGGAGACAGGAAATAAAGAGCAGTTTATTACTAGAACATGTCTGTGTGTTTCACACATCTATTATGTGGTGTCAGAAGAAAACTGCATTTGTCACCGTATAATAAAAGTGTGAGACAAAAATGGAGCAAAATTAAATAAATAAATAGAAATGAAAGGAACTTGGCAGAGGATTTGAAGTGGTAATGCAAGGCTTCCAAATTTTCCAGGAAGTAGGTGGTGCTGAAGAGAAATCAAGATGAAATGTTGCTGACACGTGTGGTAAGAGCAGAGGTTTCAAACATCTGCATCACCTAGGGGTGAGATGATGAGGAAATTGCTGTTCATTAGATGGAAACACTTTGAAATTTCTGAACTGCAACTAAATGAACTTGACATCTCAAAGAGCAGTGGGTATTTTCAGGTTTACTGAACACCATGTGTCTATGTTTGGCCCATATCTGAGGCTAAACTACAGCAGTTGCTCTGTCACCCAAATGACACCTCCCCATCAGAGAAAGGGAACTGGGAAAAGGATACTCAAGTGTTGAAGTGAAAACCAGATGTAATGAAATAACCAAGCTAATACCAATGTCAGTGCAGATACATAAAACCATATTCAGCCACAGTCACAATATCCAGAAAGGCAGTTCTCGAGAGCAAGAAGTGGAAGAAGAGTATGGGGAAGTAAAATGTTTCCTTTATACTAAAGGTGATGCTGAGGGTATGGGATACACTTGTGCAGTAACTCAGGACAGATGCTCTGCTCACTCTGAACTGCTAATGACCTGCAGCCCATGGCTAGCTTGTGATTCTGTCACAGCAAAACCAGGATGTTAATGTTTTCCAGAAAAATTAGTGACAAGTAGCAGACATATTAAAAAACATCTTACCAAAATACTTATGAAATCCAAAGGCAATATGCTTCTGTAGTGTATCAAATGTAGCTTTGTTGTCTTAAGCCTCATCACTCTTCATTGTTTAACTCTTCCTCCCTTACCGCATCTTCACCCTTTCATACTCGCACAGCTCTCTGGACCCTCCTTTGCTGCACAACTTCCACTTAGCCATTATCAGCTTTCACTGGAGGGGGCTACCTATCGAATTGCTTGGGCTGCCAAAGTTGAAGTGGTTCATGAGTCTATATTAACAAAGAAACTGGATGCAATGGTTTGAAAACCAGCTGAAGCCATCCGGGATTGAGGTATTATCCTGGCACTGGATAGGCAACTACATTTACCCTTTTAAGGTGCTCCATTCTGTTCTTTTTGTGTTGGTTCTTTAGCTGCATGAGATGTGAGGGGAGCCATCATATAGATTAATATCATCATTACCAGCACAATTTCTAAAACATGTTTGTGTGGAAGTAGCCACTTGTTCTGTGCTTTGCCCACATCCATTGGGTTATTTTTTTTGAAGGTGCAATCAGGCCAACTTTCTACCAAAAGCAGATATTTTCCCTCTTAATTTACAAGATCATTTCCAATTACATCCTGATGAACACCAAAAGCAAATCTGGGCCATCATATATCCCCATTTCATCCTTGCACCTGACGAAGAGTGATAGCTGGAAAAGAAGTTGCTTACAACAGCAATCTCCAAACCTGTAGAGTAGGTGGTACACTACCCATCATACCTGCCAACACTGGACAAAGTAATAGGATATTTCCATTCATTAATTAATTAATTAAAGCTGACGCTAAGAAGCTGCAACCTCAGATATAGCAATATCATCATTCAGTGTCATTGCTCATGGGTCAAAACAGATTGAGATCATTAGCTTATGTTATTCATCAGGCAACCACTCCCAGTTTGACCTTTCTCTGTTTTCAGAGCTTGCCCATTCTGACAACATTTATAACTTCGAGGAGAAGCAACGCAGTGGAAAATGCTTAGTATAAACCTCTGCTATCCTTTTTTTAAATTATTGATATTGTTGTGTTTCAAGTTTTACTGAGCAGGAGATATCATTTTATACATACATAATGCTTCCCACCTAGAGGGCTCCAAAAGCACATCTACCTGCAGTATGAAACACAACTGTACATGTAGTATCATATGAACTCTGCATATTAGGACAGGAAATTTAAAACAATGCATTTTATCTAATGACATGGAAATAATTAACCAAACTAAAAATAAGCAGAAAGGTCAAATCAATGACCTCCTAATTTCCTTTGGAAGCATCACCATGTTTCTCTGAGATGTAAAAAGAAGTAGATACATCTTTATCAAGACAGATACAAAAATATTATACTAGGAGGTGTGAATATCCTATGAAGTATTTCAACATGCTTAAGTCAGCAAGACCCTCAAACTTTGTGAAGTTGTATGTGGCCAGCAGAGTGCACTCAATGACACTCTGGCAGTTCCCTCTGCCTAAAATAAACCCATGAAAATTGAAACAGTACCAAGGAACGAAAATGATCTGCACATTTATAACTGTCAAACAAAGAAACAAACAAACAAAAAGACAACAAAAGTAGACAGATAACTTTAGGCTCATATGGATAATTCTACAAATAAACTTGTAATTGTGTGCATTTATAATCCTGACACACGGGCAGCTTGAGCACAGTATTTGCAGAATGGTTTATAGATAAGGACACAAACACACTTGCCAGCTGTGTGCATGGAAAGCAATAAAATGCTCACATAGATGGTTATTTATATGGTAAATGATGCTATCGACTAGACAAACATTGTATAAAGCTGTTCCACTCTTCACTATAGCTCCTTTGACTGCCTGATTGATTGTCTTTTTATTTCTCCTGGATGAATTGTCCTGTTTACTCCTTATCCTTGCCCAATCCAAACAATCCAAACCTTTGATATGTATGTTAGTAGTTCCAGCCTTTCAAAACCTCTCAGCAGACTTTGCTCTCCAAACAAGCATTGCTCAAGTTACAGTTTTTCACTAGAGTTTTTTACTGTTCTTTAAAGAAGAAATTGCTTAAGGGGATGTAGATGAAAGAAAGGAAAGAATTAAGGTTTCTCACACCCAAGTGTTTCTGCAAGGCAGCTCTTGAAAGCAGATTTGATTGTTGTGTTCCAGAATCTGACCAATGTACACCGACAGAAGTGCATTTTAAACAGGCTCAAGAATAAATGGTTTCTGCTCTTCTGGACCATCATCATTTCAGGAATGGTCAGAATACAATGGGTCTCCAGTCCTTAGCTCTCCTTTCTTTCCATTTTAGGAGTTGTAACACCTCTTGATGCTAGGTGTTAGATTTAGGCATCTAGGTTCATCTCCTCATTTATATAACCCAGTGAAAAAGGACCTAGGGGTGTTGGTTGATGGCTGGATGAACACAAGCCAGCAGTGTGCCCAGGTGGACAAGAAGGCTGACAGCATCTTGGCTTGTGTCAGGAATAGCGTGACCAGCAGGACTGGGGAAATGATTCCATTCCTGTACTTGCCACTGGTGGGGATGCACCTCAAATACTGTCTTCACTTTTGGCCCCCTCACTACAAGAAAAACTTTGGGTTGCTGAAGGGCAACAAAGCTCATAAAGGGTGTAGAGCACAAGTCATAGGAGGAACAGCTAAAGGAACTGGGGTGGTTTAGGCTAGAAAAAAAGAAGGCTCAGGGGAGACCTTATCACTCTCTACAACAAGCTAAAAGGAACTTATGGTGAGGGTCAATCTATTCTCCCAAGTAACAAGCAATATGACAAGAGGAAACAGCCTTAAGCTGCACCAGGGGAGTTTTAGGTTGGGTACTAGGAAAACGTTTTTCACCAGAAGTGTTGTCAAATGCTAGAACAGGATGCTCAGGGAAGTGGTTGAGTCACCATCCCTGGATGTATTTGAAAGATGTGTAGATGTGGTGCTTTAGGACATATTTTAGCAGTGTAGTTGGCAGTAGTGGGCTAATGTTTGATCTCAATGATCATAAAGGTCTTTTCCAATGTAAACAATCTTATGATTCTATGATCCCCATTTCTCTAGTGCTTGCCAGCAATCCTTTACACTTATATTCCTTGTTTACATTTTCATTCTTTTAATTGTAAACCCACTTTTCGTTGCTATTAATTCTAACACAGGAAATTAGAGACGTAAAAATGAGTGACTACAGTCTTGAGCTGGAGCTCTGAATGCTGACAAAGAAAAGCATTCCAATTTCATCATGATATTTCTTTCAAGAAGCTTTCTTTATAGGTGGAAAATATTAGTCTATATATTAGTCTATAATTAGTCTATATATTAGTAAATATTAGTAAAGGAGACTACAAGGCTTAAACAAGGCAATTACAATTCCACGATAGCAAAATGAGATGCAAAAATGCAAGCAAGTTCATGAGAAAAGAGATGTAGCCTCCATTGTAAAGATCTTCACTTTACCAAACCAATGGGATGATTCTCCACAAAGGGCACAGCAGTGTCATCCAGGTCAGAGCATTCCTCAGGCAGAATTAGCTCACTGAACCTTTCTCACCTGCTTGCAAAGTGGAAGCATGATTTCTGAACTCCCCTGAGAAGTGCTGCTCTAGGACAATGAAGTGACTTTCCATTTCTCAGCACTCTTCAAGGCAATGGCTCTTAAACTGAGCATGCTCAGTTTGTTCACTTGCTCTTGGAACAGTGTAAATGAAGCATTAATGCTGAAACAGCTGACTTGGAAAAAGAAAAACATAGCTATCATTTCTAATTTTAGGCTTCCTCTTCTGGTCATCTGAGGTTGCTATGAACCTGCAGGCGACGGCTACTGCACACCTGTGATGAAATTTCAGGCATAAACTGATTTGAGTCAGGGCAATGTCTCACACCTGGGACTTCTGGTGAAATGAACTGATTCTTTTGTGTTGATTGGCTTGTTCACTCATGTTTGATCTCCAGATATGAAATATACTTAACTAGCCTGCAGGAAGCATTTTTGGCAAGCTCTCTTCTCACTCCTAATTCTAAGGGATCTTTTCACACCTCTCCTTGGTGCTTATTTACTTCCAGCTGTATAATGCTGTTTCCTCCTGTTCTGACTGAATTGTAATGAAGGATAAACATGTTACATTACCCTCTTCCATAACAGCAAGGCCTCTCTGAAGTCACAGGTATTTACACAGGCTCCTAATGATCGTATGCAGGTAGATTATTTGCCTTCAGCAGTACGTTCTCTTAACACGGAATACAACAGTAACTGTAAAGTCAAAAGTGACCAAAAAGATTGAAGAATGAGCAAGCAAAGCTGTTAACTAAAACCAGAAATTCAAAATCAGTGTTTGACAAATGAAAAATTATGAGGATATGGGCTACTAGTAACCCTACTGGCTACATAAAGTACATGAAAAAGAGATAGAAGACTTACATGATGTTTTCTGTCCTAGAAAGCTGCTGCCAGCACTAAAAGCTTCCATTATGGCACAGCTCCTGAGTTTCCCAAGGCTACTGCAAAAAAGTCCTCACAGGACTACTGAAAAAAAAAAATCACAAAGAATTGCAATGGTCTCAGTGGTCTCAATCACAGCATTTCAAGGAAAATCAAACACAACTTTGGAGACACTGAGATTACAAAGAGCAGCAGAGCTCTGGTTTATCCATGAATCCCAAATGCTGTTCAGAGAGCTGCAGTCTTGTGTCACTGAAAAGGAGCAAACACCTCACTGTTCAAGTCTGAGCCTAAGTCCAAATCATCAGAGTAAGTACCAATTTCAGTGTACACACAGAGATTGCATATGCTGAGCAGCCAGGCGTTTCTCAGCATTCCCACCTGCAACTCGTAGCTGTGTTAATCTGCCCTACACACCTGGAGGCAGGCTGACCTGTTTTTATACTGTGTTACTGTGATACTGTGATAGGAGGACAACCCAGAGCTTCAACCCAGGAGTACACTACCATGTACTGATATTCCAATGCAGCATGGTCTCAGCTTACAACAGCCAGAATTTAATGTGAGGGCTGATGTTCCAGTAAGTGATGTAGAACATCTATGGTTTATTATTACACAGCTGATTTTGATATGAAAAACATTTCCTCCGTGACAACCTGTATAACTGCCAAGCAACCTGCATCTCATTTTTATGCTTGTGTTCTACTCTCTGCTTCTCCACATCTGCTGTATTACCAGAAGAGATGGAAAGAAAGGGAATCTTCAGGGAGTGATGAGGCAGCTGCTGTGACAGCAAATGTGAAAGGCACGAAGTGCTTGTGCGATCAGCCTTGCGCTCTCGCTCGCTGTCTATCCTTTATTCCCACAAGAATTAGAGAAAAACTGAGTCACAACACTTTCCAAGAATTTAGTTCTTCCAAGTTTTGACAGTTTTCATTTCATTGGGATTTCTGTGGAATGGAATAAACCATTTTTTTGTTTAAAAAGTAGAATTAATAAATACAAGATTGTTGAGTTCAAGATATTCCATTCTTCCAATGTAGGCAATAAAGAAACTCCATTTAAAGGTTGGGTGAGGCCTTGAGTGGCCTGTGCTAGTGGGAAGTGTCCCTGCCTATGGCAGGGGGTTGGAACTAGATGATCTTTGAGGTCCCTTCCAACCTTACCATTGTATGATTCTATGAAAGAAATATTCAGAACATTAAAAAGAGACCAGAATGAAAGGCATCACCCAAGCCAAATTTCCAGTGGTTATATTTGAGATTTCTGAGGAATTAAAATGTTTTATTGAGAAAATAAATTCAGAAGGAATACTTGGATCAGCTCCACCAAATAAATTCAGAAGGAATACTTGGATCAGCTCCACCAACTTCTCAGAAATACAGTGGGAAGCATAACACACACTCTAGGTATTTTCTGGCCTGCAAAGGATGCCAGGTTGTAGGTTCCCAAGTTCCTCCCAGGAGTTTCATTTTACAGAGCCATGATCTATGTTAACAGCTTCCTCAGACAGACCTGAGCAGGACTTGATTTCACACCATGCACAGTAGGGGAAACGGCATATAGTCCGATCAGTGAGAATGCAGGCCATGATCACAGCAACAGAAGGGGACAGAGTAGCCAAGACACCTGCTTCAAGACAGTTCACAGCACTGGCCAAGGCTAACAGAGGAGCCAAAGCCCCAGGAATTTGTTGCTGAATTCATAGCTGGTACTAAATGGATCTGGAAGAAGCCAACATGTCCCTGATGTCACCAAAGTGACAGTAAGAATAAAAGGGAGAGACAAGGGAAGAATCTGGCAAGCACACTGCCTACCTCTGTCCTTAGGTGCAGGTTTCCTGAGATGAATGGGCTCAGATTCATACATACAATGAACATTGCTGCCCGCACTACATTAATTGGAGTTAAATGAGTAAAAGTCTCTGCAAACACAGTTCTGAGCAAGTCATTTAATTACATCTCTTTGCACAAGCTATTCAGCAAGTGAACAATACACATCAAAACAAGTCCTGTGGGTGAATAAGTCCAATTGCTTTGTGGACTGTATTAGCAAAAGAATGCCCATTAGCCTGTTTCTCTATCACTTGTGAGGCCACCTCCTGTGTGCTGTGCCCAGTTCAAGGCTCCCCAGCACATGACAGATACAAACATATCCAGAGCAAGTCCAGCAGGGCCACCAAGGTGATTAAGAGTTGGAGCACGGGACACACACAAGGAGAGGAGGGAGCTGCAGCTTCTCAGCCTGAAGAGACAGTGAAGAGGGATCTTATTGCTGTCTGAACCTACCAATGGGAGATTACAGAGAAGATGGGCACATCTCAGAGAGGCACAGCCACAGGACAAAAGGCAACATGTACAAGTTACAGGTATTTCTTATAATACACTAGGAAAAGCTGTCTCTTTTTTTTTTCCCCCACCACAAAGCTGTTAAGATCATGAAACACAGGCTGAAGGTGCTAGAGGAATCACCATCCCTGAAGATATCCATAACTTGACTGCATAACACCCGAGCAGCTCCAGTTATTTGGCTGTGCTTTGTGCAATGGATAGAGTCAGATGACTCCGTAAATCTCTTCCAGCCTAAATTAGTCTGGGATTATAAAACTCAAACCCAGCTCCTCCTAGTATTTTATAGCTGTGAAGAACTGAATGGCTTTGAAAAATGAACAGTCCAGCTATCAGTTTTCATTATTCTCCCATGGCACTATTTAAGAACTGTGTTTTGTACACTTGAAAGATATTCTGTGGCCAGCATTGAACCGCTGGTGACAGTACTGCGTCCGAGAGGCGAGGCAGAAGTGGCTAAGCAATGAGTACCCTGCTGTGGGCATGCAGGCAGCCTGTGCAACCAAGTTTTGCTCTGGGAGGTCTGACGGAAGAGGAAATCTTGAATTTGTAATGCTGTGCTCTGTCATGTGATGTGACTAGTCCTTAAAGAGTGGTTCAAAGAATACATCAACTCACAGAATTCCCTGTTTGCCCTGGTGTCGTGGGTTTAAAGAGCTGACAGAATGAAGCTCTCGAATGAATTGGAGAAAAACAGAATTGTATTTGGAGAGAGAGTTGCAGATAGAAATGACAAGGCAGATACAAAATCCATAAGTGAACCCCCTTGAATCTTCCCCCAACCCAACTAAATCTATCATCCCCAGTGCTCCAATCCTCCCCTCCCCCTTGCCTCTGCCATCCAAGAAGGCTAAGCACAGCCTCTGGAGGTCCCAAAACAAGCCTGCTCCTTACATATTTGTCCCAATAAAGCAGCTCCAGCCAGACACAAGGCTGGAGGGGGAGGAAAGGAGAGCAAGCTGGCCTTGCTGTGAGTTTATGAAGAGATAGCAGAATTATGGGATTGAATAACAATTTTCTAGTCCCTAGAGGATTTTTTTTAACCCTAGAGTTCCCAACCTGGGACACCTGGGTTTGTCCCAGTCCCCTGGCCACCATAGTCACCCCTTTTTGCACCTATTGCACTGCTGGACAGTTCATGAGGGAGGCTGAGATGGGCAGCCAGTATTTCTGTGATCATGTCCTTTACTCTCTGTCAGAGAGGCTTTGTGTAATTCAAACTGCCAACACAAAATCTAAATATAAGCAATTGTTCAATTGCCATTATTATTACTACTAATTCCACCATCGTCATCACCACAACTGTTAGCCCTGCAGTTAGCAACAAAGACATTTAAGATTTGTCTTTGAGGGGATCTCTAAGCCACATCAGGGTTGACAACATTTTTGCACATTTCTGCCTGACTCAGAGTAATGTGAACTGAAGAAACAGGGGCTTACCACTAAAGGAGAAAGAACATTCCAACTAAGGCAGAGCTGCCAGGCACCACCATAACAAAAAAGATTTATGACTCAGCCAGTCCAATTAAATTGTACTGGCACATTCTTTAACCAGCCATTAGAGCTTTGGTTTGGTTTTTTTTTTTTCCCACCCTTGCATAAGAAGAATTAAGGTATTATACTTAGATCTTTAATAGGTCAAGAGATGTTCTCCTCCCTCTCTACTCTGCCCTGGAGAGGGTGCATCTGGAATATTGTGTCCAGTTTTGGGCCCCTCAGTTCAAGAAGGACAGGGAACTGCTTGAGAGACTTCAGCACAGAGCCACAAAAATTGTTAAGGTAGTGGAGTGTCTTCCTTATGAGGAGAGGCTGAGGGAGCTGGGGCTCTTTAGCTTGGAGAAGAGGAGACTCAGAGGTGACCTCATTCATATTTATAAATATGTAAAGGGTGAGTGCCAAGGGGATGGAGCCAGGCTCTTGGTGATGCCCAATGACGGGACAAGGAGAAATGGGTGGAAGTTGAGGCATAGGAAGTTCCATGGAAACACAAGAAAGAGATTTTCACTGTGAGGGTGGTGAAACACTGGAAAAGGTTGCCCAGGGGAGTTGTGGAGTTACCCTCTCTGGAGATATTCAAAATCTGCCTCTATGCATTCCTGTGTGATCTGCTATAGGTGATCCTGCTCTGGCAGGGGTGTTGGACTAGATGATCTTTAGAGGCCCCTTCCAACCCCTAACCTTCTGTGATTCTGTGATCCTCAGGACAGGAAACCCCCCCACACCCCTTCTTTTTCATAATTCACATATTCTATTTCCAATAGTTTCTTTTTACAACGAGAAGACCACTAACAAGCTACTTTTTCAGATAATAAGCGCAGGAATGAGTTTCTAACTGCCAACATGGCCATGACAGATGACACAAAAAAATGTAGAAGAGTCCAAAGCCAAAGGTTTTTAGTCAATCAGGGATTCCTCTCTGCACAAAAATTTGCTTCAAAGGCAGTAGCCACAGCTACACAGCTGTGAAGTGAAGGAGGTTTAGCTTTGCAGTGTGAGGAAAATGCCCTTCTCCCACTGTAAGGGCATGCTCATTTAGAAAGACAGAGGCCAGCATCTGCCTTCACAATGCAACTGCCTCACAGTTTGCCAGCATCTGACTAATCAAGTTTGGTGCTTTGTGAGCAATTGATCTGGCCTCATGTTGTGCACCCTTATTACAGCAACTCAAGCCTTTCCAGAGCATCGTTGCAGAGTATTGAGTTTAGAAATACATGCTAGAAGCACAAGCTAGTGCTTGTGGGTCAAAAGTACAGCAAAGTGGTCACTTGCAGCACTTCCACCATGATTTGCAGTGCAGGGCAGGGCAGGATGGAGAGCCAACAGTGAGCAGGAGTGTGTTTCCCCAGGACTCAGGAAGTCAACAGTGGGATTTTTCCTCTAGAGAAGGCTAACCAAGACCAAGAAAGAGGGATTTTTCTCCAGGGCTTAGTGTTGGAGTCAGTTGTGTTTAGTATATTTACCAATGATCTGCATGAGGGGATCAAGTGCATCCTCAGTAAGTTTGCAGATGACACCAAACTGGGTGGCATCATTGATCTGCTTGAGGGTAGGAAGGCTCTAGAGAGGCATCTGGACAGGCTAGATCTATGGGCCAAGGTCAGTTGTATGAGGTTTAGCAAGGCCAAATGCCTGCTCCTGCACTTGAGTCACAGCAGGTCCATGCACAGTTACAAGCTTGGGAAAGAGTGGGTGGAAAGCTGCCCAGCACAGAAAAGGACCTGGGAGTGCTGGTTGGCAGCCAGCTGAACACAGGCCAGCAGCGTGCTCAGGTGGCTGAGAAGGTCAACAGCATCCTCAGCTCTATCAGGAATGGTGTGACCAGCAGGAGTTGGAAGTGTTTGTGGCTCTGTACCCAGCAGTGATGAGGCCACACAATGAATACTGTGTTCAGTTTTGGGCCACTCACTACAAGAAAGATACTGAGTTGTCAGAGTGTGTCCAGAGAAGGTCAAAGAAGCTGGTGAAGGGTCTAAAGAGCGAGTCTTATGAGAAGCAGCTCAGAACTGGATAAGAGTAGGCTGAGGAGAGACCTCCTTGCTCTACAACTACCTGAAACGAGTCTTTAGTGAGGTGAGGGTCAGCTTTTTCTCCCTAGTATCAAGTGACAGAACAAGAGGAAATTGCTTCAAATTGTGGCAGGTGAGGTTCAGATTTGGTATTAGAAAAAAAATTTCTGTACTGAAATAGTGGTAAGACATTGGAATAGGCTGTCCAGGGAGGTGGTGGAAGTGTTGGTTGATTTGTAGACCAATGATGCTTGGCTGCTATCTTTTCAGCATCACAGTCACTGTCCCTGGAAGTGTTCAAGGCGGGTTTGGACGTGGCATTTGGTGCCATGGTCTAGTCTCGAGGTCTGTGGTAATGCGTTGGACTTGATGATCTTTGAGGTCTCTTCCAACCTTGGTGATACTGTGATGCTGTGATACTGTGATCATAGAATAGTAAGGTTGGAAGGGACCTCGAGGATCATCTAGTTCCAACCCCCTGACATAGGCAGGGACACCTCCCACTAGTACAGGTCACTCAAGGCCTCCTCCAACCTGGCCTTCAACACCTCCAGGGAGGGAGCAGCTACAATCTCCCCGGGCAACCTGTTCCAGTGCCTCACCACCCTCACTGCAAAGAACTTCCTCCTAATATCCAGTCTCAATCTCCCCTCTGCCAGTTTAAACCCCCTCATCCTGTCCTTGCAAGACCTTACAAATAGTCCCTCCCCAGCCTTCCTGTAGGCCCCCTTTAGATACTGAAAGGCTACTATAAGGTCTCCTCAAAGCCTTCTCTTCTCCAGGCTGAAGAGCCCTAACTCTTGTAACATGTGGACATGGCATTTGGGGACATGGTTTAATGGCCATAGGGGTCTTAGGCTGATGGTTGGACTTGATAATCTTATAGGTCTTTTGCAATTGAAACAATTCTGTGATTCTACTTTAGCTCAAGGGAGGTACTACAGCAGCTAGTGCAGAATGAGGACAAGCCCACCTTTCACAATTGGCCTGCTCCAGACATTCTCCTGAAGAACAACTGATCTATTCCTCTTTTCAATTTTACAGTTAAATTTCTTTCTGTCTAGCAAAGAATAATGAGGCAAAAATCTAAATCCTTTCAAAATATAAACCTTTTAAAATATGTCCTGTACTAATTGTTCAACTTACAGGAAAATAAGAATCCATGAGATGGAGGTTGTCTGTCTGCTTCAGGACAGCTTATTCTATAACTGTGCTCAAACTCCTCTTTATAACTCTTATCTCAGGACTTGAATACAACCAAAACAGGATTTTAAATTAGTCAGGATCCAGGGTTTAAGACAAAACATGAATCTTAACCTTGCTACATCTGCCTTCCTTTACCCTCCAAAGGAATGCAAATTACTGTTCAAATACTCCAAAGTCATCAGTGATAGAAATCTAGTCCAGAGACATTTCCTACCTATATGTATAGAATGTTTAATAGACAGCTTTGAGCTTGATCCAAAGCCCTCCCTAACCTGTGGAGCAGATCTCAGTCTCTGGTGGCCTTTGAATTGGGACCTTAAAGGAATAAATTGAGCTGTGTGATCTTGGTCAGTTCCCTAATGGTCCCAGAGAAGAAGCAATTTAGAGTCTAATTAGAAGACAAATGAAAGATTAGAAGCAGATAATTGCTTATAGTCTACATAAAGTACCCATATTTAAGATTTTGTCTATTAACAGGAGACTTCACAGCATCAGAGGATGTTCCATACCTATGGAAGGAACAGTAGTATCAGGCAGGATCTCTTTCCCTTGGGTGCAGCATATTGCAGCAGTTCTGCAGTTCTGTTCTGCACAGCCACTGTCCCTTCTGCTTACAGCCAGAACAAGCTGTTCCACAAAGACAGCCCCAGCAAATCTTAGAATATTTCATTGTAAAATTTGTTCACAGCAAATATAGCCACTGCTATGTAGGAAAATGCTCAGCCCATGAAAACATACCTTACTCCATCTCTTCTACTTACTCAGCTCACTGCCTCCTACCGTGCTTCCCATCTGTCACACGTGGCTTAGCGCATAATCTATTACAAAGAAAGGAACCAAGAGCCAACATTTCACCAGGTATAGCAGGTCCATTGCAAATATGTGCTAATGATTTCATTGAAAAGATAACAGAACCAGAGTAGTGAGCTACAAACTCCTGTAAATACACACAGATCTTGAGGCTGATCCTCTCTATGGCTTCCAAGACAGAGATCGGATCTGTCTCAAAACTCTTAGCATTGCACTGTGTAAACATCACATCAAGCAAACCAGAATAGCACTGAGTGAAAAATAAAATTTAAAAAAATATTCAAATAACTCCAGAAGTTCTCCTGGAAAGTTTCTTCAGATTAAGCCCTTCTCCTTTCAGAATCAAGAAAGTTTCCTGAGCATGAAACCCTATTTATGTGAGGTCTGGACATCACTGTTCTAGAAGTGCCATGCTCAGCTCCTCCTCATTTTGTTATATTCTCACTTCTTTTTAGGAAGACCCAATACACAGACAACCTTAATATTTTAAAGTAGTCTTCTGAAAAGCCCAACAGCTTAGCCTGTAATCACAGTATCACAGTATCACCAAGGTTGGAAGAGACCTCAAAGATCATCAAGTCCAACCAATTACCACAGACCTCGAGACTAGACCATGGCACCAAGTGCCACGTCCAAACCCGCCTTGAACACCTTCAGGGACGATGACTGTGATGCTGAGAAGATAGCAGCCAAGCATCATTGGTCTACAAAGCAACCAAAATAAAATGCACAGAAAGCAATAAACAATGGTAGTATTTTCTACCCAGCAATTCATACAGCTCCTTCCACCTGAGGACTGCTGAACAGTCAGGGCTGTTAGTAGATTAGTGCTATGAGTCTCCCATTGCCACATTCTTCAATCAGGTTTGATTTCCAGCTTATTTGGTGCTCCCTTGTGATATAGAAAGCCATGTGGAAGGAACACAAAATGACCACATAGATCTTTTGGGGAACAGAAACAGTGATGCAATATCAGCAGTCAAGCTAGAGGTGAAAAATTATAGGCTGCCTCGCACGAAGCTTAAAGAGGATTTGTGTGACTGAGACATACTGGTATGAGGAATTACCACAAAGTGGAGGGATAGCTCCTGGCACTTAACAGCCATTTTGGCACATATTAGGAGTAATGGCAATATCTCCTCTTTTAGATTAGTATGAGTAAACTATGTGTGTATATATACATGCATATACATAAAACAGTTGGATTAAAAGATAAACAAAATATTTAAGTCATTTTCCCTGCTCCTGAGGATGTGAGAGTACTGCTCAGGCAGTATGAGTATGAGTTGTTTCTTCTACCATCTGAGAAATTATTTACACCAAAACTACCTCAAAGCCCCCAAACTTTGGGAAAAATGAAAACAGGGCAAAAAGTAACACATAAAACCTAAATATCAAGCGTCTAATACTCTTTGCACCAAATATGACCCACTGCATGATGGAAATATGAGAGATTGTTCAGTACATTCATGACAAAACACCCAGCTCACAGGACAGCTGTTTTCTTGCCACACCATGGTCATGAAAAGGTTGATGTCCTGGGACCTGACAGGAGGAAATCTGGGAAGCTGAGCAAGGCAGAATGCAGCAGCCCTGACAGAAGGATAGGTGCTCCAATTCTCATACTCTCCAGGCAAGCTTTCTAGGTCTGGTTTTCCTCTCAGCAGTCTATTCTACAGATACTGAGAGTAGTGCTACTCAGTTTTTATGGTTACCTTCTGTGTCAGCCAACCAGGCACTTCTGTCAATCCTCACAGCCCAGACCCTTGGTAGTGCACTGCATTTCCCACCAGGAACCTGGAAGGATGAGAGGACACAAAAAAAACCGTGCACTGTCCTGCAGGAATGCAGAAGGTATCACATCCCTTGGACCACACAGAGATTGAGGCAGTCCTGAGGCAGCTGCACCCTTCAGTCTCACTTCATAGACAAAAAGCCAGCACAGGGCTATCACTGACTGCTGGGAGAGCAATACAATTCAGCAGTTACCTTCCAGGTAAAAAAAAGCACAATGGAGTACAGAAAGCCTTATCTCCACTATTCCAGCTATGCAGGACATGAGAAGATATGGAAAAATCAATTTTAAAGCAATTTAATATTTAATCTGAGGCCAGGAATAACTTACTCAAATGGACAAAATACCTGACATACTTGCAGGTTGTTTAAACAAAAGGAGAGGAAAACAGCACTGAGCAGGAACAGGTCTGCTGGCAGATTAGCACTCAATGTAAAACCAGTGTTGTGAAAGCAAAAACATGAAGGTTGTCTCATAAATCCATATTGGCATTTACAGTACATGTTGTATTGTCTTTATGGTGAGACACTGCAGCATCACTCTACATCTGAATGATGAAACCATGCTGATATAAAAGAGGATATTCCAAGCAGGTGGTGGCAATATACAGCAACTGTATTTTCCATATAAATAGTGTAATTACAGTAAGCTCAGTCTTGAAAATCTTGTAAAAGTAATATTCATAGTGGGAAAGTATCCTTCTGTTCTCCAGACTGTAAAATGTTGGACTTTCACTATTGTGAGTCTGAAGGCCTGGTGCTGAAGGGTTGTAATCCACCAGGGAAGAAAAGTCAATTTCTCAATGGATTTTAAAACATAG
This sequence comes from Ramphastos sulfuratus, assembly GCA_013399055.1. NCBI lineage: Eukaryota > Metazoa > Chordata > Aves > Piciformes > Ramphastidae > Ramphastos > Ramphastos sulfuratus. Next base: position 37,241 of record WBNM01025960.1, on the reverse strand, counting down.
ATTGTTAAAAGACATGCTGAGTCTGTACAATTGCAATAAATACCAGGAAAAGTGTTTAGGCAGAGGCCACTCCATTATACATGGTCACTCTAATCCCAGGCAAAGTAACAAGTAAGTAACAGGGTCCTCATTTTGTGTATGTGAAGAAGAGCTAGAGAAAAATAGAAGAATTGATGCAAATCAAAATATCCTGGCTAAGGCAGAACATCTTGTGGGATCAGTGGCTGAGTTATATGCAGTCAGTTGTCATTCTGGTTATAGTTCAGAATCACTTAGCTCCTCTCAGAGTCAGTTTGCTGCTTTCTATAACCTGACATAAAGCATTTATGGAGCATTTATGGACAGGCTGAGAGAGTTGGGGGTCTGCAGCCTGGAGAAGAGAAGTTTTCCAGGAGACCTTAGAGTAGCCTTCCAGGATCTGAAGGGGGCCTACAGGAAGGCTGAGGAGGGACTATTTACAAGATCTCGCAATGACAAGACAATGGGCAATGGGTTTAAACTGGCAGAGGGGAGATTTAAATTGGATGTTAGGAGGAAGTTCTTTACAGTGAGGGTGATGAGGCACTGGCACAGGTTGCCCAGGGAGGTTGTGGCTGCTTCTTCCCTGGAGGTGTTCAAGGCCAGGTTGGATGAGGCCTTGAGTGTCCTTTTCTAGTGGGAGGTTTCCCTGCCTATGGCAGGGGGTTGGAACTAGATGATCTTTGAGGTCCCTTCTAACCTTACCATTCTATGATTCTATGATTTAGAGTACAGATTATGGTTTCTCTTATTTTTCTACTATTTTGAAGGTTCTACAAGTTTTTCAAGAAGAAGAAAAGAAAAGAAGTATTGCTTATAGCACAAAAACCATTTTTATAGTAGAACACAATGTTTTGAAAGGTTGTAATGGGTTAAGGAACTGTCCCTCCCACCATTTGAAATTACCCAGACTAACTCAGACTGTTTGGAAGTAAGACAAAGCTATATTTACAGCATGGTAAAATATACAAGCATATATACACAATATATACAAGTATTTACAATTATATACAAGTTAGAAATAACACAGAAATCCCATTTTTCCTCCTGGACAAAGCAAACTGCCCAAGAAGGGCTCAAAGCTACTCCTGCCCCTGTTTGCTCTCCCCTCTCTCTCATGAGTACTCCCATAAACAAAGGGCAGTTTACGTGTTAAGTGCCGAGATTGGAGGTCAGATATCGAAGCAGATTGGGGTTAAAAAGAAGTGATTAACTCTAGAGACACAGATCAGACCAGAGAAAGAAAAGAACGTGGCAAAGTCCCAGGACAAAGTGAGATTATATTGTTTCTGTTTTGACATTTTATCCCTCTCAGCAAAGCAGTGAATGATACAGACCTCATCATTAATTTCTTTTCACAACCAATGATCTAATTTCTGTCATTAAAATATTCCAGTTAGCCTCAAACCAGCACAAAGGTATTTTTTTATGGGCAGTTGCTGATATTAAAATGCTGAGAACTTCAGAGAAAGCAGTTGCCAGTGTGTGCAAGAACATCTTGAGTTCACTGAAATCAAGAGACTCTTGTCACTCAGAGTCTAACAGCATCATCACCAGGGCTTATAACATTTGCATAATCACTACATGGAGATTTTATTGCATTCAGATCATAAAATATTACACTAAATCTATCTCAGATGTTGTATTTATTAGGTTTTAATGCAGATTTTCTATTTCCTCCTCCCCTCTTTCTCATTTTAGAGTAATTGAATGTGAAACCATTTGATTAGGAAAAAAGGGTATCATGTGAGCAGCACTTCAAGCCTAAATATGACTACTTCAAGCTATAAATTTCAACTCCCAAACCATGCACAATTGTCTTCGCTTACACACTGGAATAAGATGTAGGGGGAAAATGCTTAGATCCGAGTCTTTTGTCCTCCTTTGAATTTGGGTTGGTCCCACAGAGCAAAACCAGGAACAGGCTCAGTGAAGGGAGGAGTAGAGGCTATGAAGTGATATCTGCTTCAAAACAAGAACAGACTTTTCAGGATCAACTGGTGCCCAGCTGCTGCAGCTCACACAGAGGATCATGGTCATGCAGTGGTGTTGTCTCTGACTTCCAGCTGCCCTGGCTGCACTCAGTTGCCAGCACTGTCATGTGCCAAGCATATGCTTAAGACCAAGGGTCTGTCTGCACACACCAGCACAATAGCCTCTCTAAGGCTGCTGGGCTGCAATCTCAGAGGCTAGTCTGAGATGCCCACAGGACTGACAGCTCAAGGACCCTGGCAAGTTATCTAAGCTGGAGTAGCACTGTCCTCCTAGAATAAAAGGGAACCAGCATTGTGCAGCTCTGAGCTAGGGCTCAAGTCATGCCAACAAAAATTGAACAAACCAGCTGACTGGATCAGAAAATAGATCTCTGGGCTGCTACGTTACAGAGGGAGAGACACTAACGTGACCTGAGTCAGAGAGTAATTCCCTCTCACCTCACACTCTGCCTCTTTGTTTCTAATCTGAACAAGGGAATGCACAGTTCTCCTAGACTTCAGCTGTACAACTCAGCAGCAACTTAGACTCATTTTGTAGGCAATTTTCATGGATGTGAACAATTACAGCAAAGGCACATCATCAGAGAATCAAGCCCTGCATCTAATGTTGGTAACGTGCTTAATAATAACAACCCCGCTTTCCTGAAAGAGAATATTAAACCTGTTCAAAATACAGTATTTTTTTCCAAATGATAGTATTTCTTCCCTCCTACATCGTATCTACCTTAATCATCTGACTCCCACATAACTGGCTCGACTTCAATGGCAGTCTCCTCTGCTTGTTTGAAAGTCGTGTTATTTCCACTGCCATCAGAAAGGCATGATTTTTCAAGTGAAGTTATTCAGTTTCCAATACAAGGAACAATGCGTGGGTGCTACTGAAGTAGACGTTCAGGAATGAAAAAGAGATTCTCTCTCTTCTGCCAGAGAATTAGGTTTGCCTGCTCTCCCGAGGCCAGGAGACACCTTTATTTATTAGGATGTTTTGGCTGTCCAAAGAAGTGAAGCCAATGTCCCAGGGTGAGCCTAGTGATCTAATTCTGGCTCCATTAGAAGGAATCATAGAATCATAGAATGGTAAGGTTGGAAAGGACCTCAAAGATCATCTAGTTCCAACCCCCTGCCATAGGCAGGGACACCTCCCGTTAGTACAGGTAAGCAGGGATCTTTCCTCTGTGTGTTCTTCATGGTGCTGCATGAACAGGAAAATACTCAGCATTTTTTAAATAGCTTGCTTATGTCCAAAATCTTCAAGCCAAAACATTAAAGACCATGGGCAACATACCCAGCTTTCCCCCTGGAGGCTCCATAAGGCTATGCTCTCTACCAGTCTGCAAATGAGAGTCCAAGTATACCTGATCTGTTAGAAATAAATGCCATTAGGTCTGATCCATATGCCTGATTTCCATCCAGCCTCTAAGCCTATCATACAGGCCATAGAAGAAAATTTTTATAGCACTTTCTGAGGAAACATAGGTGAAAAAAAAAAAAAGAAGAAGAAGAAAACCAATCCTCTTGAATTCTAACCTGCAGCTTTTATTCTCTAAGCTTTTTTTTTTTGGTATGTACTGACAGGTGGAGTTCAGTTCTCTTTACTGAGTTTCAATTGGTCTTACACCAGCTCACATGTGTTAAGAATAGACTTTGTCAAATGGCAGTGGTTTCTGAATTCCATGACATTGATGTGAACTGATAGCTGAGAAATTAATCTCAAACCAGTTCTGTGTTTTGTGAGAGATTCAGGTTCTTCTTTACACAGATCTCTCATCGGCTGTCAAATCGCTACAGGTCTTCATTTGCTGAGTCTGATCTCTTTGTAGTTTCACTTCATTAGCTGCCCTTTCACATGATCTTTCAGCTCTGTTCAGTCCCTCTGAATTCAGCAGGATGAGTAGATGGAGGGCTGCTCCAGCTGCTAAGGTAGGAAGGTTTTATGAAAACTGTATTAAACGACACCTACATTATTAATGAGTTAAATCCTCCAGATTAATTCTTAAAACACTGCCATTGTTTCTAAAGCTGTCAGAACCATTTAAGCAAATTGCAGCCTTCATTCAGCTCCAGGGTATACCTGATGATGTGCCAGTTTGACATACAGGCATCTATCATTCTTCAACAAAGAGAGAAAGAGAAAAGAATAGACAAAAGGAAAAGGTAAAGAAAGTTTTCTTAACTTCCATGCTGCCCCAGGTTGAGACAGATCAGCCACACCGAGGCCAGATTTATATGCAACTCAGACCTGCTTGAGCTGATCACCTCAAAATGCTGAATCGTACAACTGGTAGCAGGTGTGTTAATGGTGCCAAGATCAGAGCAGCTAAGGACACAGTAATGTCCATGTTTCCTGAACGTGAGAAACTCGCTGTGCTCTTATAGCTCACATTGATGTGTGCAGTTCAAAACTTCTCCAGCTATTGTTGTTCACAATCTAGGTTGTGTTCTGCTGCTGACAACCTACAGCTGTACCCTGGGAGTTATGCCTCTCCGTGTTGCCATGAAACACTGAGATTTAGGACTAGTATTTTCTAGAACCAAAATATCTTTCTCAACTCTCTGTGACACACTGTGAAGCTGTACTAACCTACAAGACAGAAAGGACATGACTGCTTCTATGCCAGCCACTTCTCTGTGACTTCATTTTTCCATCACACACCACTTTTGCTCAGCCTAGGAGCTTCTGTGCTGCTCCTGCCCAGCAGTCCTTCAGAGTGTGGAATGGGTTAGCAGTAGTCTTTGAGTTAGTTTAGAGAGACTCCCCTTCAGAGTATCAAAGCCTAACACAAAACCAAGAATTGGACCTGAACCCCACATGCTTAGATGATTATGAGATTTGTCCACAACTCTGCTTGTGATCATTCCAGCTGATTTACCCTCTTCTTCCTCACACTTGGCACAATAGGAACAGAAAAGCAAAATCCAGACCTGCCTTTCATCATGGCCCCAGCAGCTTCTGTAGCCTGAGGAAAATGAAAGGATGCTTTTGACCATTCAGATTGCTATTGTATACTTAAATTTCTCAGTTGTGTAGCATTTTCCACTGGCCCTTCTTGACTGCTCCAGAAAAGAAGACTCCTTTTATAAGTGATACTTTTCCCACAAAGAAACGTTCCCTGTTAGGCTCTTTACTGTCTCCCCAGTGACCTTCTTACTGTCCCATTCCCAGGCAGAGTCTAAAGACAGCACAACTGAAATCTTAGAATCATAAAATCATAGAATCATGAAGGTTGGAAAATACTTTAAAGATCATCGAATCCAAACATTAACTCAACTACCATTACACTAAACTATATCCCAAGGTACTGCATCTACAGTGGTCCATAGTCTCCCTGCATCAGGAGAAGCTTGTGGCAGATGTGACCAATGGTTCTTTTTTATCTTTGATCCATGTATTTCTGTGTTTGTATTTTTAAAACTGGGTCAAAAGTGACTGCCTGCCCCCTTAGATGAAAACTACTGAGTTTTAGTTGGTTTTTTTAATTTATTTCTCAGTCTCTTTTTTCTATAAAAATAAAATAGTTCCATTTGGACCATCCTTAACCTAGATGGAAACAGCCCACAGTTATTATGATCTAAGGTAATGAACACCTTGAAAGTTAGGACAGCTTTTTATTGTTACTGTAGAGAATGAATGACAGGTAAGGTGTGTCTGTGGAGCTGCTTTGGGAATCAGCATGGATTGAACCCATGGTTTTATGCCCTGTTAAACTGTGTTGCATTGCCCAGACAGGAGATGAAGAACTATATTAACTGAATAGGCCCTGTCCATTAACTGAAATGAAGGAGAACCATCAGCTGTGCTTAAGACACATCTACATCTTTAGTTCTGAATTCATTCCAATGAAATCATTCCTTTAACTGAAAAGCAACAGCAGCCTTAAGCTCTTATGTGAAAAATATCCAGTCTGAGCAGGAATGCTCTTGAATGATGATAGAATTAAGCTGCAGGAAGTTTAAATCATTGCTATATGATGGCACCAAGTTATAATAGTGACCAGTCTGATTGCCTATTCACTGCTGTATCCTTTTTTAAATGCCCTGTTCATGTTGGTTTACCATGGGCTTGCAGGAGGGCAAGGCAGAGCGCAGGGCCCTTGTCTTTCACTGTCCAATAACTCCCTCTTTGATTGTGTCTCTCTGGCTTGTAGTCAGAATGACTTAAAACAGCAGATTAAAACTGGCCAGCTGAAGTCATTACTGCTCCTTGCCAGCCTCCTTTCTAACAAACATTGTCACAGCTGGTGCTGTTTTAATGGACAACATTGCTGCTGCACTCATTGATTTTCCAAGGGTATCTACAAAAACCTCCCAAATCCCCTATTTCAGATTGTCTGAGCATGGAATTAATAAGTGATGGAATTGCAGGGTTTCAGTAGGTGGTGCAAACTTAGGCTCCCCTTTGACTGCACAGTAGATGTATCAGTGCCCCCCGAGTCAGCAAGACTCTCAGATCCCAGAGCAGCCAGTGCCAGACTCCATGCAATCTGTACTGACCACTGTTACATGCCAGAATGCATAACTCACCAAAACAAAAAGGGAATTGGCTGCTTTAGTCAACACAGATGAAGGAATGAGCTGCAGTCATTCCTCAATTTATTCCTCAATGTTTTTCATGCCTTTTTCCAAGTAGGCAATCAAAAGTAGTGGAGATCCACATCTCCCGATTGGGTGAAGGAGCAATGGCAATACAAATCACCCCTTGGAGTCTCTCAGTGCTCTTCCAGTCTTGTGAATATTTTTGCTATCAGTAGCTTGTGAAATTATTTCTGCTGTCAGCCTACAGCCCTATGACAGCAGTCACTCAGAGCTGGGGTGTATGATTACATCTCTCATCCCACTTCTTCCCCAGAAGTCTTTGGTCCAGACATATCAGGACTCATGGAAGATTCCTTCTGCCTAACCCATATTGCCCAGCAGTTCCCTAGGAACAGGGGAAAGCCTCCAGCAACAGGAGACTACTTTAGTACTCTTTCACACTACCAAGCAGTGTATTGCAGCATTAACACATTGAAGGTTCTAGTCCATTAACCTTTAAAATTAGCTTATCAAGGGAGATGGCAGCACTTGTAGGAAAACAAAGCGTTCAAAGCTTCTTGCAAATCCAAACTATCCTCCTCTAAAGCATCATACCTCATCAGTAATACTTGCAGCAGTCTTTCTAAAATACAACAATGTAGAAAGGTTGCAAAGTGAATCTTCACTTCAGCTACCATCTTAATCTCCATCTTTCTCAAGTTAGCAACAGAGCTACAAGCTACAGCACTGTTCAGGAGTTTAATAGTGTCAGGCTTTGATCGTGCTCCTTTGTTCAAGATACTTGCTCACAGAAATTTAGTTCAAGGTATAACAATAACCCAAACAATAATGCATAGTAGAGCAGCAGGCTAGCCTGATCTGACTTGAACATGGCACTGTCTGTAGTGGAAAGCTGTTGTGGTATTGTTGTTAGGTAATTCAGAGTTCATGAAGCTGAATCACTACTTTTAAATATGAATAACCCAAGTCATGAGGACTATGAGGACAGGCTATGAGAGTTGGGGCTCTTCAGCCTGGAGAAGAGAAGGCTTCAAGGAGACCTTAGAGTAGCCTTGCAGTATCTGAAGGGGGCCTACAGGAAGGCTGGGGAGGGACTGTTGACAAGGTCTTGTAATGACAGAACAAGGGGCAATGGGTTTAAACTGGCAGAGGGGAGATTTAGACTGGATGTTAGGAGAAGTTCTTTCCAGTGAGGGTGGTGAGGCACTGGCACAGGTTGCCCAGGGAGGTTGTGGTTGCTCCTTCCCTGGAGGTATTCAAGGCCAGGTTGGATGAGGCCGTGAGTGACCTGTACTAGTGGGAGGTGTCCCTGCCTATGGCAGGGGGTTGGAACTAGATGATCTTTGAGGTCCCTTCCAACCTTACTATTCTATGATTCTATGATTCTATGATTCATGGCATCCTCATTACTTGGGGCTGATTTCCTTAGAATAAGCTCTTTTGTTGTTAGTCTGTATGTACTATCATACTTGGATTTAGAAACATTCATGTGATTCAGCAGTCAAAAAAAAAAAAAAAAAAAATCCCAAAAGGGATTCCCCTGTTCCTAAANATCCCCAAAGGGATTTCCCTGTTCCTATATAAAAGGATTACAGAATCATTTTGGTTGGAAAAAACCTTTAAGATCATCAAGTACAATTTTTAACCCAGCACTACGAGGTCACCACTAAACCATGTCCCCGAGCGCCACATCAATACAACTTTTAAATACCTCCAGGGACAGTGACTCAACCTCTTCCCTGGGCAGGCTGTTTGAATGCCTGAATGCCTGACAACCCCTTCCATGAAGAAATTTGTCTTAACGTACAATCTAAACTTCCCCTGGTGCAAACTCTTGTCCTACCACCTGTTACTTGGGAGAAAAGACCAAAACCCACCTTGCTACAACATCCTTTCAGGCGTTTGTAGACTGCAAGGAGTTCTCCTGCATACATACTTCTCTTCAGGCTTAGCATTGTTGTTCTTTGGACATGTCCAACCCCTCAATGTCCTTTTAGTGAAGGGTGCAGCCTCACCAGTGCAGAGTACAGGAGGTTGATTACTTCCCGGGCATAGATTTCACAGTATCACAGTATCACAGTATAGCAAGGTTGGAAGAGACCTCAAAGATCATCAAGTCCAACCCACCACCACAGACCTCAACCTGTTGTCATCCAGACTTAAACTAATCTCTTCCAAAAGCCAGGAAATCCTGCAAAAAGCCACTTTGGTCCTTCGTGAAGCATGGACTGGGCCATCACCTTGTCATTGGCTTTGGATGCCATCAGCTGGTTGGTTTGAAAGCCTGTAGAAATAAGATCACTGGTTAGGCACATATCACAGCTTGATCTCTCAGTCCGTGAGGGGACACTATCATTATTTCTCTTTTTCATTACTGGCAGGAAAGTTAAAAAGATATTAAGCAGCTTCTCCTTCACTCATGCACACACACACACAGACACACAAACAACCTGGCCAAGATCACAAGGGGATTTATTAAACTAAAACCCTCACAGTTGACCAAACATTGAGGAATCCTCCTTGAAATACTGGGCTTGAAGCCTGTATTCAACCCCATGATTGAGTACAGTATATGCAGTGTGTGATTTGCTGAGCTTTTACCCCTGGGCTGGCATCTGGGAAGGCTTTTTTTTTACATTAGTATGCTTGGTGAAATCAGAGCAAACTCTTTGCTCTGTGATTAATAACGTGTTAAGCCACAATTCTAAATTATTTCAACCTTTCAATGGTTATGGGAACATTAACAAGACTTATGGTTAGACTGTATACTGCCAACAGACTGAAAGAGCTATCATTTGTTACTGGGCATTCCTGTAGCAAAAATGTGTAATACTACTCAGGTAAACTGTGCAGAAAAAGAATTATGTGTTTTGGTATAGCATTTGTTCAAATTAGAAATCAAGGGAAGCCTTCTGCATTACCAATGTTTTTACTGGGGGGAAAGAGAGCAGAAATGCACTTAAACTTTCCCAAACACTTCTGCCCTGCAATATTGCAACAGAGCTTTGCTCATTGTGTTGGCTGATTTAATCCCCTCGTACCACAGTGGTGATTTGTTGTTCATTTTCACCATATTCTTATGATAGCCAAACCAAGCCATCATTTCCCAGTTATTTTCTTGTAGCCATGTCTTAACTGTCTCAGGGCCTCTCTGAAGTCTGTTAATTGTCTTCTCACTGATTCCAGTTAAATTCTTTCCTCCTCCCCTCATACAGCAGAAGTAATTTTAATTTGATGATTATCAACCTCTCATTAAGCATTTGAAAGGACTGAAGGTTTCCAAGGCTCACACATCAAGAGTTTGCTGGTTTAGGTATAGGAGAACTGCAAAATCAGTGACCTCTTTATCTCTGCGCATCTCTCTGTACCTCTGTACATGCGCATGCGTGTGCCACAGTTTCATGTCTCACAGCATCTGCAGGCAAGATCTCTGTTATTCTGATGATAGAAGAAATTTTTCAATCATCATTAAAAGAAAGGGGAGAACTCCACGTTGCAGAGAAGAGGAAAAGGCTGAGGAAGCACAATTGCAACTCCAGGAAAACACATTGACATTCCGTGATGTGATTCATCTCATGCTCCTCCTATTCCCAAAACAAGCTCTCCAGTTTTGTCATTCATATCCTTCTCAGCTTAAAGTAGAGAAGTGATATGGTCCTAGGAAAGATTTTGATCTCTGCCATGACCTTGGTAAAGACCTTGTCTCGTGTTGAAATAACAGGATCTCAAAAAATGATGTTCCAAAAGTTAGAACCTCAATGAAAATTGAAACAGTGCTTTAGGCCAAAAAAATCTCCCTGGCTCACATCAAAGGACCCCAATGACATTAAAATGTATGTATCCTCATCACTGCACCCTTTCTTTGCTACACTCCTTCTGTGAGGCCCTAGGGCAAGTAATCATTATCTGCCTCAATTTCCCCACTGATGAAATAAAAATGGTAATATTTCCCTTCTTTTGAGATTTTCAGATAGGAGGTCACATGAAATAAGAGCCAAATGTTACCACCACTATCCTTTCCAATCCTCAGAAATTCATTCCCCGCTGGGCTTCTGGATTCTGATGCAAACGTGTTGGCATAATACATTCTACACATGTAGTGTTGCATTTACCTTGACCTCCATTTCCAGCAAAATCAGAANCACACTGCAGGCTCATGTTGAGCTTTTCATCAACCCAGACCCCCAGGTCCTTTTCCTCAGGGCTGCTCTCAGCCATTCACCACCCAGCCTGTATCTGTGCTTGGGATTGTGCCTACCCAGGTGCAGGACCTTACACTTGGCCTTGTAATCTAAAAACTGATAGGAAACACAAGAAGCAAATATTGCAGGCTGTACCAAATGAGTAGCAGTTACTGCTCTATGCACATAAAACCCAGCATATGCCAACTCTACAGCTGCTTCTTAAAACAATGTGTAATGTCACAGTTTGGGCTTTTTGGGGTGCATCTGAATTTTTCAATTAACTTCTAGTACTGGCATCCATGCTAGGAATAAGTGATGGTACTGCTTTTTTTCTCCCCTTTTTCCTTTAGAAATGTGTGATTAACAAGAAAAAAAATCTTCATTCCTCAAGACAGCTCTGCCTGCACTGATCTCAGATTAACCAGGCAGGAGATCAGCCTTAGGGGGATGATGAACATTTAACTGCCATCAGAGCCCAGATCCTCAGCTGTACTTCGAGGAGAAGTAAGAAGGGAAGAAGCCAAGGTGGCCCTATTGATCTGTCATGTGTTCCAGGAGCACCTCCCAGTTTTAGTTAGATAATAAAGTGCCTTGTGCAAAATTTTTGCTTCTTTTATCTCTCTGGTTAAAAAAACCCCTCTGTCTGGAGGAAGTACAAAGTGAAGGCAGTGGAGGTGTATTTAATTTGGCAGCCACGATGGGAGGAGAGAAGGGCTCACTGCATGGCACAGAATTGTCTTGATTCAACATTCTTCCAATACCTTCTTGAACTGTTCTCAAACTCACGTCTCCTTCACTACTCTGCCTTTTCCCCAAACTATTGCATTTCTCCTCCCAGGCTTTGTGATTTAAAATGTTTGAAGGGAGCTTGAGTGACGTTAAAGCCATCCCTGAACTCCCCTACTACCCAAGCCAAGCTCACTACCAGCATGAAGAAGGAAGGGGTCAGCAAGCTTTCAAAGCAAGCATGCCAAGTTTTGTTTCTCTTTCCCATCCCAGAGGTTAAGCATGCCTTAGGAACACAACAGAAGCCAGAGGCTGCAGCCTCGCAAGCAGACATCTGCTAGATTGCTTGGGACTTAGCAAGGATCCCAAGGTGGTATGAAACAGGAGATCTGAGTAAGGTCCACAGTCTGGAATAGCGATATTCTGAGAGAAGACACTGCTGGTTTGAACTGCTGCTGGCTGAGATGAAAATCTGGCATGGTGCTTGCCAGTTGCTATGGCATAAAATAAAAAAAAAAAAAAAAATCATGCTAGACACTCATATCTAATGTTAGAGAGAGATCTCTTTAGCTAGAAATGCCTGGGTTTATTTTTTTCCCCCCTCTTTACCTCTGAAACTAGGAATCTGTTCTAGTTTATTTTCTGAGAGGTGACAATGCAGGATGTCCAGTTTTAGCCTTTGTGCAAAGCATACGTCCATGAAGTGCTCCAAATTAGCAGTGGCCTGGCATCAGTAATAAAAACTACAAGAGACTGTGTTGTTCTGCTTGTCATGTAGAAGAATATAGTTCACAGCTCAAGTGCAGAAGTGCCTCAAATCTGTCAGAGTCCAAAGAAACTCATGTAAGCTCAGAGTTCAGCAAGGTATTGCCTTCGAATACTACATTCCTGCTACCAACACACAGCAACATCCTGGCGATTGCCTCATCTGCCTGCCTGCCTGCCCAGATATTTCAAAAGTAATTTCTGCAATAAGCCCTCAGCAATATTTTGCAGGCATTGCTTCTGTTTTCTTAGTTTAGATATATGCACACTTCAGAATCTTTGTAAGCTATCTCTTCTGGTATAAGAGTGCCACCTCATGACCAATACAGAGGAATTAAACAGCCCACAGCAGTAAAGCTGAAAACGCTTTAGTGCTCACAGCCGAGGAGGAGAGAACAGCTCATACCCAGTGTATCTAACCAGCTTTCATCCAGCATCACAACACCCTGAGACAAATGCTCCATTGCCAAACAAGTGCTTTCTGTTTCAGGAGAAAAAGGTTAGCATCTTTGGGAAGCACAAAGCCCATTTCAGTTACGAAGAGAAATTAATTAGTCAGGAGTAACAGGCATTTTGCAGGCTTCTACATAAGGTGCTTTTTCTCTTCAGAAGCCCATTCATGTTTTTTCAGACTCCTCTGCACTCTCTTAGGTACCTATCCCCTGGGAATTCTGCAGATTTGAGTGTGAGCACCCTCTTCCTCTTGCTTTCTCCAGCTGTTTTCCCCATACATAGATATCACTTCTCAAGTTCAGTTTGTTGTTTTTTTTTTTAGTAAAACAATCAAATTTTCTCACCAACTGGGATTTAAATTGTTAAACTAAGGAGAATTTAGGGGTACTAAAAAGAACTAACGATTCTTCATTGCTTCAGTACATGGGGGTGAATGTGTCAAAGAAGCTCAGAATTTCTCTGCCCTGTTACCAGCTGGAAATATTCATGGCTAAATTAAACACATTCTTACGGATTAATTTGTCTGTGCTCCTCCCAGAAACAGGTAGTTTTAATATTAACAACAAATGGACAAGGAATGACTTTTTACTTGGGTTTTGCCTTTTTTTTTTTTTTTTTCCCTTTTAAATGAATTCAGGCATTGGGGAAGTGCTAGATTGAAAAGACCAGAATTTAAAGTGTGTTTTTATTTCCCAGAATAGCAATATCAGGAGAGTAGAACTGAAGCTTTCCTAAAACCACGAATCTACTGCTGTTATCCTGCTTTATTGGACTCATTGCAAAATTCTAGACAGAAATTAAAGATCAGAATCAGCTTCCTCCTCACCACTTCAAACAAAACTGAAATCAATTAAACCCAAGTGAAGTATTAACAGTTCTAAAATGGTCATCAATCCATTATCAGGTACATTAACAGCACCTAGTGTCAGACAGGATGCCAAGCAACTAAAATATGGATACAAATTTTGACATTATTTGACTATTAAATAGTGTTTCAGAACTGAAAGATTTTGCATCTCATTCCCTGATGCAGTCAATTTTTGCTCAACCCCATATTTCAAAAATACACTGCTGAAGTTGGCAGATAGCCAGTATTATTAACCTGAAAGCATCAACTTAATAAGTCTCATCCTAGGAGCTGACAAAAAAAAAAAAAAAAAATCAAAACCCACTTGCTATTCAGTGGGAGGATTTTAACAGCACAGATGATTTTCTTTGCATAACTGCTAGAAGGCCTGCAAAAGTTCATCAAAAATCAGAGCTGCATGAAGTCAGGGATTTGCTGATGCTTTTGTTATGATAAAGATAACAATGGCTGAATCAATAAACTTAATTTAAATTTGAATTAAAGATTATTGGTAAGGCAGATGATTTTTTAATCTTGTTGTGTTCGACTGTTTTCCTTAAAAAGATTTTTATTAAGGAGTTGACTCATCGCTCTAAATGATAGCGTGAGCAAATGTTTGGTTGTTTGAACTCTCCCCTATGAAGAAATTTAAAAGGTCTAAGATCTACTAATCACACCCACTATTTGAAATGCTGATAAAACTTCTCCTCCCAAAGCAGGTGTGTTAGCACAGACAGCGTAGGTGTTCTTCAGACAAGACTGCAGCACTGACCCACTTCAACTCTTGCTCTGTACACTCATAAANCCAGCACTCAGTTGCTGTCTGAGCTGCATGCACACCCTGCAGGCTCATGCTGAGCTTTTCATCAACCCCAGGTCCTTTTTCTCAGGGCTGCTCTCCAGCCATTCACCGTCCAGAAAGTTCCTATTCTTGTTTATAATTTAAAACTGGGCTAAAAGGTTAGCTCTAAACCACCACACAGGTCACAGGAATGGAGATAGAGGCAGTCCATGCTTAAGCCACTGGAGAGGAGAGGAGAAGCTGCCTGCTGAATTAAGCACCAGCAGCAAGCAGCAACACCTTCAGGGAACTGAGCTTCATCAAAAATTCCCAGGGAAAGGACTGGTTGCTTGTTTGCTTGGTTACAGAACCAGAAAGCAGCTGTGCTGTTACTAGCCAGTGCTACAGAGCTGGGCTGATCCAGCTGTCACACATTCCCATGCCCAGCTGGTTGTTGTAGGCTGATGTGTGATAGTAGCTGGCCTTCTCAAGTGGTAGCTATAAATGGTTTCAGTAATTCCATCAGGATTCAGAGCTTTCTTCTGAAAATCATGGACTACCTTTACACCAGGCCTCTTGGTACTCTTTCAGGTGAAATATAAATAAAACCCAAAAGCTCTGAAACTATGGTATCTTTAGAAAAAATTATTTCTTCAAGTTGTCTCTTTTAAAAACAAGTATACCTACCTACGCTTAGCTTCTTTTTCAGCCCACCTAAAAGGATGCACTGTTATGAAAGTTTTCAGGCAACCCCACTGAAATGTTCTGTTGCTTAACAAAAATCCATCTGGTTTTGGATGGGACACAATTTCTCTTTATTTGTGTTGCATTTCCAAACATCACTTCTTACTAGCATCGGCTTGGCAGAAACGAGTGCTTTATCCTGAACTCTTTCATCTTCTCCTCTGATTTCACAGCAGCTAAACCAGGCTTCAGCAATGCCATTAGCCACAAACCTAGAAACAACCACGAAAATTCTTGGTGGGTAATTCACAAGATTTTTGTTGTCAAAAAGCTAGTGATCTTCCCTGTTCCCTGAATTTTACAGTGCGCCATGCTGCGTATTCACACTGTTTTGTCTTTAATCCTGGGTTCATAAACATTTCCACAGTGAAATGTGACATTTTTATAAAAAGCTCTAAGCCAGTAAAGTTCAGAATAGAGGAAAACTTGGATTCTCTGATCTCTTTGTAAGTGGCATTTCAGGAGGAGAAACAAAAGCCATCCACACATGCAGACTCAAATTACACGTTTAAGAAGGTCTGCACGGCAAGAACTGAAATAGATCACACATCTACTTTAATTAAATGTTTTTCTCACAGTCATGGCAGTGGAAGTGTACAGTAGGTGCAAGCAGTTACAGAAAATGCTTCTTTCACAGCAAGAAGCATTCCTACCAAAGAGGTTTCTGGTTCTTCTCCCAGCATTAATGGTAACACAGGGTTTCAGGAGTGTGCAAACATGCCTTGTTCTAGTTCCTAGCACTGTGTGTGTTCCTCAAGAGGGATGCATATGCTACACATTATGTAGCATAGAGTAAACATAGCAGTCAGTTATATTTTTCCACAAAAGGCTGGTGCTCTGTGTATATGTCTCAAAGAATGCCATCTTGGAAGAGCTATCACGTAAACAAAACTACTCCTTACCAAGGGCAAATGCATTTAAGGTCTGTATTCTCAGCAGCTGAGCACACAACCTGCAGAGCATCCAGCTCTACTAATGCCATCCATGAACAGTGCCCTGGGAAGCTTGATGCAGATATGATGAAGATGCATCTGAACAATTGCATCCTGCAACGTCAGCCTGAACATTTTGGAAGAGCAGCTCCTATCCAAGCTACACAACAGAGGAGTTTTCAAAAAGACATTGAGTTGTACCAAACACTGAAACTTAGAGGAAGCTTTTGGGGTTGTTTTTTTTTTCTTCTTCATTTCCTACCTGCAATTTATATCTGTCCCGTTCTCATCTTCTGCCTTCTCAGCAAGGAGTGGCAGGGAGGTTGGACTTGATGATCTCTGGAGGTCCATTCCAACCTCTAAGGTTCTGTGATTCTGTGAACCTGCTTCTTAGATGCTAATCTCATTTAGCCTTTGGGTTTAAGTAGAACAGAGAGAGGACCTCTTCTACTACTCTCTTCCAACAAGAAAACAGCTCAGAAAGTTTCTTCTTCACCCTTCTTTATCCAAAACTGTATTTTCCTGTGGACCTCCACACCTTCATAAAAGATGAGGGGAAGGGCAGGGGACTCAGAGGCCTAGAGGTAAATGGACTCTCTTTAGCTTCTCTCAGCCTGAGATCATGCTGCATGAATCCAGCTATGGCACAGCACTGCTGCAATCCAGTGCACAGCTGTGTGGCCCCCACCTCTCCTCTTGTGGTGCTTTCATGAGATGTTTTTCCCCCAGAGCAATGAATCTGGTGACTGGAGAGAGATCATAAAACAAACTGAGCCCCCAGTACTTTCAAGTGCCAAGGTAACCAAACTGGAACATGTGTGTGAATTACATATTTTATGAGGTTCTCTGGAATAAGAATTAAAGATGTTGCTTATGATTGTGGACAAGAAATAGGGAGCCAGCAGGAGCTCATGCAAAGGCTGTAATTCTTCCTGGCTGGTTATCCTCTCTGTTATGAGGTAATCTATCAAGATAGCTGGAGAGGTCCAAAACCATAAACGGGATTATTAGCTTTAATGTATTGCCAGGAGTCTTCTCCATATCCCCTGGCACCTAGGAACCTCTCTGCACCATGTCAGGCCTCTGCCCTGGTGGTTTAAGTTGCGCTGGGTAGCAAAAATTCCTGCCAAGACCCTTCTTCAGCAAGGCAGCGGCAGGCAGCTCAGCTGGAGTTTGCTTTGCTGCCTGCTCCCAGCTGTTGGTCAGGAAATTGTGGAGCAGGCTGCCCATGCACCGTGCCAGAGAAGAGCATCCCATCTGTGGGCCAGAAGTCATTGGACTAATAGCAGTGTATTTTTAATAGGTCATGACAGGTTTACTCAGCACTTTGCATTTTGAAAACAGAGCCACTGAAAATACAACCATGTACTACAGCTTTTTAGAACAAAATTGCCCTTTTTCCTCCTCTGCAAGTATCTGCTAGGAGAAATAAAACACTTGTGTGGTACTGACTGAATGTCTGAGAAACGACCAAACCTATAAATGTATCCCAACAGTCAAACACAGAGCAGGGTACAAAATCCTGGCACTTCATGTTCCAGCTCCACCAAATCGAGTCTCCTGTTTCCTAGGACTCCAAGTGCCAATTCTGGAACAAGTTTCTCTCCCTGGTCAGACGCTGCATTATTTGATATATTACATTTCCACCGATTTAGTCGAGAGAAAAATGTAATCATCGTCCATTTAAAAAACCACAGCTGAAAAAATGATTAAAATTCATACACATCAGGCAGCTGGGTATGGCCTGAATGTAAGGCTAAATGAAGGTTAAATGTTGGCTGAATGGTGATTGTACTCTTTCTTTGAGGAGCTGTTTATTGAGAGTATATAGTAGCCTTCCAGTATCTGAAGGGGACCTACAGGAAGGCTGGGGAGGGACTATTGACAAGGTCTTGTAATGACAGGACAAGGGGCAATGGGTTTAAACTGGCAGAGGGGAGATTTAGACTGGATGTTAGGAGGAAGTTCTTTCCAGTGAGGGTGGTAAGGCACTGGCACAGGTTGCCCAGGGAGGTTGTGGCTGCTCCCTCCCTGGAGGTGTTCAAGGCCAAGTTGGAGGAGGCCTTGAGTGACCTGTACTAGTGGGAGGGGTCCCTGCCTATGGCAGGGAGTTGGAACTAGATGATCCGTGAGGTCCCTTCCAACCTTACCATTCTATGATTCTATGATTCTGTATATAGTAGTTAGGTAAAAGTAGTGACACATTTGAGACTGAATCAATCTTCTCAACCTTGTGCATAAACTAAGCTACTTGACATTAGAAAGGAAGAAATTAGACACAAAATACTCAATGAAGTGTATTTCATTCCTGGTAGGAAAAATATTAACCAAGTAAATCAAATATTTCTAAGTCAACATTTTTTTCCATTGGAAAGTATCGTTTCACTGGCATCAAAATTTCCAGCTGGAGAAGAAAGAAATGTGCATTTAAAAAATATTTTGAGAAAGACTAAAACATGACCATCCTTTCCTAATTTAGATGCTGCATTATAGAATCATAGAATGGTAAGGTTGGAAGGGACCTCAAAGATCATCTGGTTCCAACCCCCTGCCATAGGCAGGAACACCTCCCACAGGTCACTCAAGGCCTCGTCCAACCTGGCCTTGAACACCTCCAGGGAGGGAGCAGCCACAACCTCCCTGGGAAACCTGTTGCAGTGCCTCACCACCCTCACTGCAAACAACTGCCTCCTAACATCTAGTCTAAATCTCCCCTCTGCCAGTTTAAACTCATTGCCCCTTGTCCTGTCCTTGCAAGACCTTGTAAATAGTCCCTCCCCAGTCTGCTCGTAGGCCCCCTTCAGATATTATGTAATATATCACATTTGAAGAAGTCAGAATGAAAACAGAATGCTTTGCCTGATCCAAGTTATACTTTGTTTAGAATTTAGCTTAATATAAATTTGGAGGGTTTAATACTTGTTATTTGTTTTCTTCCTATTTTAGCAAGAAATAGATTTAGAAGTGTCAGAAAGTCTCACTGACATGTAATTATGGTTTCTCATCAGCAAAATTTCCTATGCTTATTCACTTCTTGTGTGAAACATGACCTATTAATACAAGTCTTCTCCCATAGGGGATGTGATTTTATTACCGTTGCTGATGGTCAGGTCACTGCTCCAGTCCCCTCCAATGCTAACTTGCATTTTCTGGTGTGGAGCTTGTCCCTGGTCCCATCATCAGCTGCAAGAAAAAGACAGTAGCTACCACATAGACCTCTGATCAGAGTACACAAATGGCATTCACTCAAGGCCACAAAATTTCAAATATAGTGATCAGCTTCTAGATCTGATTAAGAAATATGAAAACAGGAATAACAAATTACTGAAATCATTTACAGGGAGGGAAAAAAAACCCACCAGTTTTAACGTTAAAAAAGGAAAAAAGAAATAAATAATCCAAACAAAATAAAAGCCAATGAACATAAATTCCTTATATTCTTACAGGAAAAAAAATCTGTCTGTCATGGTGGGGGTANCTTTACCCTTTTTTGGCCAGATCACGGGCCTTGCATAAGGCAACCGTGTGCACCCTGTTTACCGCAGGTGATGGACAGACCCCGGACCCCAGACTTAGTGGCGCCAGGTCCTTTGTCCCTTTTGCTGCAGTTGCTCTCTCCCCAAAACAAAAGGAGAGAGAGCAGAAAAACATGTCTGCATAAGCCAGGACATGTACAAGCCTAATTTGGCCTGTTTAGGCCTACCATGACACCATCCCCCCCAACTCCCTTCCTCTCACACACACTCCACGCTCTAGCCGCTGCACCAGAGCCAGGAGCAGCCATGCTGCAATGAAGCTGGGGCATGGAGAAGACACACACACATTGTTCATAACCCACAACATGAGGATGTTGTACACAGATTCTCAGGCATGCAGATATTGAAAAGCACTCTGGCAACTCTTCCAGTTTTAAGTGCTTTCCAGAGCTTTAGCCATTACTGAGAATGACATAAATATCCCATTTCCAGGTGCATTCTGAATCAAGATACCAGAACTCCTGGGAATTTCCCATTGCTAGCTCTGAATGAGAGGTTATATATATAGAGAGAGATATTTTATGTACTCAAAACTGAAAAAAACCCCACTGATTTCTTGTCAGATGTACATAACTACAAAAAGGAGGGAGAAAACATCTTACCACAGCATGGTATTTGCAATATTTTCCAGCAGTAATAACTGAAGCTTCAGCTTTATTAAAAGTGGTAAATTTAGAGTATACATTTTTTTCTTTTTTTTTTTCCTTTATCAATTTTTTCCTTTTTTTTTTTTTTTTAAACCTGGATTAAAGAGAACAAATTAAATAGTAGGGAATGTTTCTGACAATAACTTGGTAACAGTGTGGAAATTTTATTCTAAATCTCCGTTCTTTCTTGAGGCAATCATTTTCACACTAGGGAAAATTGTTTAGTACAAATTTAACAGTGAATGTCTAGATAAGGAAGAGAATATATTACAAACACATTTACTGCATGTATATCTCAGCATGTCCCTTGTGGCACACCAAAGCTAGGTAATTTGCCAGAGCCCACGCGATGTCTGCAGGAGAACCAAGGTATCAATCAGTTCTTGACTCCTAGCCTTTTGCTTGTTTTTAATAGCACACATTACTTTCTCATTCTCCTTAACATCTAAAAATAGCAGACTGACAAATCTTGCACCAAATATATTTGAGAGCAAAAGGTCATCTGGGCAGAGACCATCTCTCTGCCTTGCAGCACACAGCTTGGCAGTACTTACCGAACACAGCAGCAGTGCCCAGATACAAATTTAAAAGTCACCATGACTTTTTTTGAGCAATAAGAGCATTGCACACACACATGGAAGTTTCTGCTCCCACCTGGAGACTCCAGATCCAATTCTGTATTTCTGTACAACTGAAACTCCACTCACTCCAGAAATGGGGACACCACTGTGTTTTCTGTGCACACCTGAGACTTCTGCTGTTGAGAGCTTACTTCGGGATGAACTGTGAAGTAAACTTCCCATGTAATGACTGAAAATAGGCCTTTCTTAGGGCATATCCCACTCCATCTTGTGCAGCAGAAAGTCTGCCTTGCTCTGCTAAGTGCCAGTAGGAAATCACTGAACCTCAAAAAGGAAGATGCAGTTAGTAATGAGCAACAATTGTCATCCCCTTCATTTAATTTAGAGTCCTTTATTGCAGGAGCGGAATTTGAAAATTAAAAGTTCTGTTGCAATAAAGACTACCTCAAGTAAAAGAAGAATGAGGTTGTTTCTGTGTAATTTACAATAGGCTGACCTAGAGCTGAAAAAATCACTGTATTTTGGGCCAAAAATTCTTGTTTACATGATTCTGAAACATCCCTTTTCCCCCTAACTTTTTAATAGCTTCTCTTTCTTTTATTTTCCTTTTTTCTGTTTGTTTGGTTGGTTGGTTTTGGTTTGTTTTTTTTTTAATGGCTCTCATCAGAAAGTGAAATAATATATTGCAAGGGTGCATGGCACAACATATTATTGTGCAAGCTACCATGAAGTCTTCATTTCAGTGCTCTGTCAGGAAATGCAACAAGCCCTTGCAGCACTGTAAGACAGTGCAAAGAATAAGCATAGACAGCATGAATTGCAACCTCAAAACTGCATAGGGTGACTTTTCAAGTGTAATGAATCTGAGGATGGCATCAATCTTGTTACTAATTCTAATCAGTCAAAGGTAGGATGTAACTTTTACCTGCATGTCAGCGACAGCTTAGCGGCATTGTTCTGTCATTTTCTTAGACTACATGGTGCAAACATTCAGCTTGATAAAACCTTTCACTCTACCTTCAAAGAAAACTGCTGATGGAGTACACTGAATTAGTGTCCACAGCTCATTCAGGTAGGGCTCCTAGACACTGCAGCCTCTGCTTTGAAGAGGAAAAGCCCACATGTTACTAGAAACCAGAGCATGGTCCCATGCTGAACCAAACAAGATATAATGTCACGGATGTGGCTTCTACAACATCCCCACCCTCAGACAGGTACCTTGCAGCAGGAGTCCAGCTGTGTGTCAAATTCAATACAATCAGAAAGTAGCTTAGCAGGCTGGCTCCTGCTCACAAGCCACTCCTCACTCTGTAGCATTTCTCTGCAGTTCAGGTCCTTGCCTATTGAATGAGAATGATAAGCACTTAGAAGATAAATTAAAGTTTTAATTACATTGGTTGTATAGCAACAAGATCATCCAAAGCAGTAACTAATTGCTGATTTCAGACACAGGGAGCTAATCTGTTAGCCAGTTTTCTTCCCATTTAAAAACAAAACAATAAAAATGTTGTCATGTTAGCTTGGTTGCTTAAACAAACAAACAAAAAAATCCCAACACCTCCTTTACTCAGTCCCCATAATTTATTTTGTCTGATACGATGAGGATCAAAATTCAACTTACAAATCTCCTTGCATAGTTCTGATCTAGGAACAGGGCTGAGGGAGCGATAGGAACAGTATCAGTCATGGTGTGTGTCTTTCACAGGCAAATCTTATAATGCTGGTTACAGCCCACAGAGCCCTGACTGAACATCAAATAAAATAAAAAACTCTCAATGACTTAAGATGGCAATTAATTTTACTACTTAGGTAACTTGTCTAGCAATCAGGAATTTGTACAACACTCTGTCATGATTCCCTAGCCTGTGGAAACATAAAACAGACTGAACTGCTACCTGTAAGACCTAATGGAAAGCTGCAACCTATACAAAGGCTCACTAGCACTCATTAAAAATGCTTTGTGTTTAAAGGAGTGAGACAGCAGTGGAGGGTAACCATCAGAGGTCTCACCAGCTCACAGCACATTTAAAATACAGCGTGCGGTGAGGTGAACAGGTGCAAGTGCAAGCCCATTGCTCTGCAACATAATCCTGCCACTGCCATCACCCCATGGCAGCAGGGACAGATGGTGCAGGAAGCTGTGGAGCTGCCGTGCCAGGACAGGCAGGGGCAAGCAGCTGCCATGCCTAGCAGGAATGCTCCTCTGTCACCACCCGCTGCCCCAGCTTTGCTCCACGCCTGTCACAGCAGGGCCTGAGAGTCCAGCCTCGAGGTTTTTCCTGGGCTCCAATGTTCCTTCTCAAATAGATCATTCCTCCCAGTTATACTTTTAATTAATTTAGAATTAATTATTTGGGTCTTCTAATTTCATGGTTTATTTTGAAAAAGGCCAATTAATGCTGAGCTAAGTAGCTCTAAAGGCTCCCCAGCTCTCATCTACCCTGAAGGGATCCAATTAAAATGAGACACCAGTCAAAACGTTGAACCACAATCATTTTAAGAGACATTGTGCAACAGATCTATGGTTACATATAAACCACACAATTACTGAATAAACCAGGCAGTACTTAGATGCTCAAATCCTACAATGCCCTCACTCAAGATACAGCCTCCTCTGTCAACCAAGACTTCGTTCAGATCTTACAGCAAGTAATATAAGGCACATTTCTTTTAACAGGACAATTAAAAGTGTGGAGTATCATGAAAAATGTAAATTACACCATAATATATAAAAAAGCTTCAAAATCAGAAAATACAGTCCAGAAGCTCTGGTGAGCACAGAGCTGAAAGACCTCTAAGCCAGCAGAGACAGAGGCTGATAAAGCCACACCATGCAGAACTGCAGAAATCTTTCTGTCCTTCCAGAGCCATGCAGACACACTGACAATTATTTCAAGGATCTCTGCAACTCTGGAACAATTTAATCTGGAATTCTTGTGATCCACTTAGAAATTTTTCTTCTGTATTAGGTTTCTCAGACCTTTAAGGTCTCTCATATACACGTCCCTTGCTAGATAAAGTATTTTCCTTTATTTCAACTTAACTTGCTTTAAAAATCCCAAATCTTTCATTCTAATTCTGAAAATACTTTGTCTAGCTGCAAAAAAATGAATTGGTATTAAATCATTGCTGAATGTGAGACTAAATTAAACACTGAGACAGGTCAAAATTTCAGATGAGACTCTGTTTTTAATGAGCTGTTACTCTAACATAGTAAGTTAATCTTTTTTGACTTCCACAGAAAAGTGCTCTCCTCTTTCCTACCAATCAAACAGATTTTTCCAAACCAAAGCAACAGGATCACTGAATACTTGGTCTGAGCACAGCAAGATACTACTGTTTCAAAGGGATTTCATTTTTTATCTTTTTTTTTACTTAATCTCAATGTCCTTGTTATGAAAACTCCAAAGTTCCCAAAGTTCCACTAGCAGGAAAAAGGCTTAGAAAAACACAAGTCCTAGGAGTGGTTCCTTTGGAGACACCATCCAAAGGTCACTGGTTTTGGCACTCTACTCAGAGACCAGCCTGTAGAGGTATCTGAGACATCAAGCAAAACATTCTGACAGCGTGGGTTGCTGCTATCCCTTTATGTCCCCAGCCTGCTGATGCCTCCATCCTGGGTCAGAGAGATCCTATTCAATACTGCATCCACACTTCTGGGTCTGCCCAGAAGAGCACTGCAAAACCAGCAAATATCCCCTTAGGGAAGTTGCTGTACATCTAATGATTTTCTCATGTGTACAGCATTCTGTGAGCTGCCAAGTTCCTCTCCCTCTGTAATTATTTGGGAAAGAAGGTCTCCTTCAGACTAAAAAATCACACAAGAAATTTCATAATAGATTATTTTGTTGCATGGTATCATGTCCTTTTGCCCTTCAAACATGCAAAATGAACAAAAGAATGGTAAGATGTTTATATACCCATTTGTGCACTACTGGAGAATTGAAATGCAAACACGTTCTGTCCTATAAAATCAAGACAAACAAAGGCTCGAGTATTTCTGTCAGGCGTGAGCAAAGAGAAATCAAATTCAGTAAGTACAGTAGAAGCATGGTCCTGTTTCTACCTGGCTGTAGCAGATAGGTACAGTGCAGCAGATTTCACACTGAAACTTTCCCAGACAGTCAACACTCTGCAGGGTTTGAGACGCTGCAGTGAGTGGAGGGAAATGCTGGAGAAGAGCTGAAGTACCACAGTGTGGTAATAGCTGGTAAATATCTTCCTAAACTCATGTTTAAGTGAAAAAGACACAGTACCAAGAAACTGCACTTTTCACCCCTTACAAGAAAACTCCGGGAGGAGGTTCAAGAGAATGAGGGCAAAACTATCCAGGGCAGTTTACACAGCCCTGAAAAAGATCAGAAACCAATTATTGCTCTTTCTGAGACTCTCCATCTGAGTTTATATGATGCCAGCAGTGCAAAGGAACAATACACATTTCTATGGAGCACCATTTGTGCCCCCAAATTAAACATACTTTTATTTAATTGCTTATGTTAACCTTCTAAATAACTGATGTGTGGCAAGCTTGTCCAGGAGTTATGTAACTCTGTTTACTAAGTATTCAACATGACTACAGCTGAAATTTGCTTTGTAACACATAACTAATAATGTGCAATAATGTACATTAAATGAAAATGTACTCCCATTTTGTTTGCACTATGCTTTTGCCTCTTAAATTCATTTATTCTCACTTTTTTCCTGGTACGTTGGGTTTCCACTTCCATTCTTGAGCATTTATGGTTTATTGTAGTTCTTATCTGAGTTGCCTATCTGGGATAGGGCAGCTTCTCCACTTAACAGTCCCTGCCATGAGCAGGTGTTTCTTCACCAAGAAAAAAACTAGCCTACACTTTGAACTTGGAGAAGTGACCTTTCTCTATTCTTCTTACCAAAATGTAGTACCTTGCAGATTTTTTTGTCTACAGCAGCTCCCACAGTGAGGTTCAGCAGAGCTGCGAAGTTAGTGACAAAGAAGTTAGCCCCACACACTATCACAATATCCTTCAGGAGTTTTGTTGATGTTTGTGCATAGGCCACCAGGCCAAACCTCAGAGTGACACAACTCAGCATCTCCAACCTCTAGGGCATCCAACTCAACCTATGGTTCAAAGGCTCAGGATTTGGCTCCAGCAGAAAAAAGCTTTTGTCCAAGTTCCTCAGCTAACCCGGGCAGATGCAGGAAGTGGCAGCGTGGGTTTGTTTCATACTGGGGAACCAAAGAATGACATGGTGCAAGCCATGTACACTCTCCATAAACCATCTGAGACTCATCAGTGGGTAAGCTGCTAGTTGACAAAATACAGGAAGAAATGCATTCAGTAAAGAAATGTTAACCTTTGCTCACAGGCTCATCACTTATTATTAAGTACATGCAGAGAAGGTGTCAAATAGGTTACACACTGTAAAACTGCTTTCTAAACTCAACCCTATATGATGTCAAACCTAGGTCTTTTCTGGCATGTGCCTTTTTGCATACACTTCCCTACCTGTATGGAAAAAAAAAGAAATAATAATTTGGGAAAGCAGTAGGCCCTTATTACAGTACTTCTTCCTTCTCTGTTACAGGAATGACTTGCCAAGCTCGAAGTTCGTACATTACGAGTGAGATCCTGTGGGGTTATCGTTTCACCCCTGTCCTCACTCTGGAGGATGGGTTTTATGAAGTTGACTACAACAGTTTTCATGAAACATATGAGACCAACACACCAGTTTACAGTGCCAAAGAGCTAGCAGAGATGGCCAGTCGAGCAGAACTGCCCCTGACGTGGTCTGTTTCCAGCAAGCTGGACCAGCATGCTGAGCTGGAAACTGAAGAAGAAGAAAAGAATCAAGAAGACCAAAATGAAAGAAACGGTGATGTGGCCAACTTGGAGAATGAGTCCAAAGTGTAGAACTACTGGAGGAGTAAAAGCCACATCACCTCCTTTATTGTCTCACTCTTTGTTCCCCTTTTCTTTCTCCAACGTACTTTGGTTTGGGGTTTTTCGGTTGGTTCATTTTTTTTCTTCTTCCTTGCTATTCTTAATTCTGGGAAAATAGATACTTAAGATGCAAAATATCTACCTGCCCAACTCAAGAAATTCACAGACTAAGCAAAGGCATGGGTTAAAGCTGCAATACCCATTATCAATGGTGCAATTTTGATCCCCACCCTGCTAATGAGTGCTGGTTTCCTTGGCACCTCTCTTGAGTTCAGACCTCCAGGTTTATTCGCATCAACAACAACTGCAACAACAAACTGTAATGGGAATGCATATAAGAGATTTAAAAGGAAAGACTGATTAATGTTCAAAGTAATAGACTTTGGCTCCAGTTTTTTATATATTTCAGAACAGGAACAGTTTCATATACTGAGTGACAAGGCTCTATGAAATGGGCCTTGCAGCTTTAACACAAAGGTGAGCAGAGGGATCTGCAACCCAGTACGATACTGTACATATGCCTTATGTAATTCTTTTGCTTCACATTTAGTAATAAACACTGCATGTACAAAAGTACTGTAGTAAAGAACTTCTAAATAATGTACATATATGTGTAATTAATGTAGGCTTAGAAACAGAGTTCTAGAAATATTGGGATGCAAAAAATAACTACCCATTGAGTAGGCATTTGTCTTCTAATATTTGGATTGCAATATTGATTTTTTTTTTCCTCCCCCTATATCTATGGCTCTACTAGTGCATGACATTTTCTTCAGTGTACCAGACTGGCAGCTATTTAGAGTACCTCACTGTTTGCAAAACAGATCATTTTATTGACTCTAAAAAGCCATAAGTCTGGAAGAGGGCAGGGTAAAGAAATTGTAACATAATTACTGATATACTGTGAAAATGTTTACGAATAAGGCAAATCATTCCTGGTTATTTTTTTGGCAGTTCAACCTAAAATTTAGGCTGTGGCAAGCTCATGGCAAACCAGAATTTCCTGTATACTCTTAATATAGCAAGCATGTTTCATGTGAAGGTATTTACCCTTTATGTGCAATATCTAGGGAAACTTCTCCCTTTCCCCAACCCAAACCACAAGATTTCAGCAGAGTAGTTTGCTATAGAAACAGCAAAAAGCCATTGAAAAACCAAACGTTGCACATTAGGGAGTAGATTTTAGCTACTCAACAGGGAAAGAAACCACTGAATTTCATTTGACATCAAAATCAATGAAAACCATTTGTTGACAGTGTCGGTGCTTGGCCAGTCCGGCAGAGTCATGGGTGGTGCAACATCCCTGGGTACGTGCTTCAACAGGCTATCTCAGCTATACACACAGTTCCTGCCACCCATGCTCAGGAGAGTGGTTCCCTGACAACTTTCTTCACCTTAGGTTAGCTCCTTGGCTGTTGTAAATCGGTGTAAATCCTGTACATTTCGACATGACAACTTCCCAATGAATGGGGCAGTGATAATTTCCGTAGCTTACACGGCAACGCTCCTGCGAGCAGGAGAGCCGATGTGCACCGTCACCGTTGCATGGACAGGCACCCTAAGGGGCTGCCCGTATGATGCAGCATTGCCCAGTGCTAAGGACCACTCAGTCAGGCCCAGCGTGCATAAAATACTACCTGTTGAAAAGAGACTGCATTGCTTTCAGTGGGCTTTTGCTCAAGCCCATTAAGAACAGCACTTCTGTCAGTGACAGAGAAGAAGCTGCAGCCTTAATTTTGTTTTTTTATACCTGCCTACTCTGGAAAGGAAGAACACACTGAAGAGAGTCTGAAGGAGTTGGGTTTTTTGTTTTGGTTTTATTTTTTCTCTTCACAGAAACATGTTAAAATAGAAAACTCAGGAGAACCTTAGTGGGCAGGTGGAAATTTTGCACTGTGATATAGCTTTCACGTTAAATTCACATCTCCTTTCTTGTTTTCCTTTTTTCTGAAACAACTGCCCCTTGCTAATTTTCACAGAGTGTGCTAATCAGTGGGGCTTTCTGCAGGTCCTTTAACTGTGCTTAACGCTCAGGTGGGCAGAGTAGGGTGTTGGGAAAGGCTTGCTTGCTCACCACGGACTGGCAGACCAAGCTGGATGTAAAGATGTCTTTGTTTCAGCTCTGAACGTTTTCCCTAAAAGGCTCTCACAAAGTAGCATGATGTAAGGAACAATGCAGAATATGGATTTTTTGCTCCCTCTGCCTGGGATGGCTGATTCTGCCAACTTGGTAAAGGTTCCTTACACTTAACTTCTGTAAGATAGCAGACATTTCAAAACTCATTCTTCTGTCCTGGCATCAGCAGCTGCCAAGTGCTCCAGTTCATCTGTCACCACCCATTCTTGAGGCTACCTTTGAAGGGTACTGAGCATGTTTAAGGAAGAGTGACTCCACAGCTCCAACAGTAAAAAGAAGCCTTATAGCAAAAGAGCCAGGGGTAGCACATCATTGGCAGTGATGAACCACCTGTGCATTGTCGGTCCTAGTGAAAGGTACATGAGCTGAAAGCAAAGAATTCCTCCTAGGATAAACCTGCTTTTTGCTCTTGTAATTTACTGGGCCTCTGTGTAATTCATTGCTGCAGTTTAACAAAAAAAAAAAAAGAAAAAAAAGAAAAAAAAGAAAAAAAAGTTAATTAGAACAGCAGCTCAGGGCCCTAATTAAATCTTTTTTGTGTCCTTTAGCACACAAAAAAAAAAAGGAAAAAAAAAAAAAAAGGACTTTCTGCCGCTGGGGCATGCGCATGTGTAAGCTATATTTTTGTGAATAGGGCACTTAAAGTTAAGGTGTGTGTGTGTGTGTTTGTCTCTTTCTCTCTCTCCCCCTGTATTTTATTGTCTTTGGTATTAAGGTAGTACGGACTGTAAAGTTTACAAAAATCTCATTTTTGTAATATAAGCTTAAAAAAAAAAAAATAGAAGCCTCCAAAGCTTTCAAAGGGAAGCTTCACATAAACTTTGTACTAGAATGTCCCTATCAAACACCTCTATTTTTCTACAATGATTGATTAAGCAGTTCAACAATGTATTTTGTGTCAATGATTTCAACTGAACTGGTAAAAAGACAATTAAGAATTGAATGCTGTTAATTAACAATGGATTTTCAAGCCGTATATACTGAGTGGTGTTTTCATTAACAGTAAATAGCTTAACCTGGGACCTTCATCTCCTGATTCTAAACAACATATTGTGAAATACCAGTACCCTATGGGAATATTTTTGGCAAATCACATTTAAGGAACATGAATAATTCAACATTTAAATGTAATTCATTTAAATGTAATTGACTACATAATTGATCAAGATATGTTACATCTCTATATACTTCACTAATGCATTTTGATGTCTTTTTTTTCTCAGAGTGTCTTGTGAGCTCCAGGAGCAAAAGAATTTACAGAGACAAATGTGAGCTCTCAGTAATCCACTGCAGCTCTGGGTTCCTTCTTCTAGTGAACAGAAATGCCAAAGGGGTGCTTTGTGCAGACTTCATGAACAGTGTTGCACAGTCCTTTCTGGCTCCTTCTTGCTTTTTTCTTTTTTTCGTTTTCCTGTTGTGGGTTTTTGTTTTGCTTTGTTCAATAACACTAATTGTTTCTCCCCCACCCAAGTTTCCAAACCAGATCTTTCAGGTGTTGATAACAGAAACAGACATACTGCTTTTACTGGAGCAATAGAAACGTGTACCAGGTGAGAATCTGGCCTTCAGCAACTACTTGAAGCTCTAGCTTATTATTTAGTAATAAATATCATCTTACCAGTATTAAAATAAATTTCATATTTTTTTTCAAAATATAGCTGTTATGGTCTAGATCTTTGCCCTACAGTTCTGCAGTCATTTGCATTGATGTTGGCTAGCTCAACTATGCTCACTTCCATGATCCAAGATGAACATCTGTTTCTACAAAGGGCCTTGCTGCAAGCATGCAGGTAGGGAAGATTTCACAGTCCTGAGTTGGCAAGGCAGAGAAAGGAGATGCCATGTGAAAGAAGAGTCCCCAGCAGGCAGCTGTCAAACCAAGTGGGACAAGGTGCTGGTAAAATCGAGAGGAAAATGCTCAGCAAATCATTTGAAGTTAATTTCATGACAGCCCTGGTGGATGAAGGTGCCCAGGTTTGGGGTTGCCCATGCTCTTCTGATTGAGTTAAAGAGGAAACTCAGTCCATAAAGACGAAATCCTGGGTCCATAACAGCTTCCATTCTGTCAGTCAGGTTGGTTCCTGGCAAACTGGCAGACCTTAGGCTGAGTAAGGCCCAGTGGTGCTTGGCTTTCCTGAACCTGCATGGCCAGCAGTCAGCTGCAATCTGCAGAGGTACAGCACCACCACCTTTTCCTGTGTCTGAATCCAACAACCTACTGCATCTCCTAGGAGGCAAAATCCCACAAGGCCTGGGTTTGATGTGCTCCATCGGGGAGGCAGAGGTCGAGTGAATCCAAGTCCTTTTATCTCTCTCCTGCTTTGCTGTCAGATGGGTACAGTAACACAAAGCCCTGAGAAGATGGATGATGCGACACTCAAACCACATCTGTCAGGGGAAAGGAGTACCTGTGACTCATGTCTTTTGCAGATTTGAATTTAAGCAAGTGGTGAGTTTATGCCACTTCCACCAGTTATTTAATATGGATGTGAAGAACCAGACGCTCAAAGCTAAAAACGTCATTTTCCTATATGGCGATGGGCAGGTCAGACACCCTGACTAGGATGTTTCTTAGCAGCTACCACCAGAGTCTCTGACTGTGAAACATTTTCTTTTTTTTTTTTTTTTTTGCTATTATGGTATTCTTTGTCTACCAGAATACCTCTATTTTCATAGAATCATAGAATCATAGAATGGTAAGGTTGGAAGGGACCTCAAGGATCATCTAGTTCCAACCCCCTGCCATAGGCAGGGACCCCTCCCACTAGTACAGGTCACTCAAGGCCTCATCCAACCTGGCTTTCAACACCTCCAGAGAGGGAGCAGCCACAACCTCCCTAGGCAACCTGTGCCAGTGTCTCACCACCCTCACTGCAAAGAACTTCCTCCTAACATCCAGTCTAAATCTCCCCTCTGCCAGTTTAAACCCATTGCCCCTTGTCCTGTCATTACAAGACCTTGTCAATAATCCCTCCCCAGCCCTCCTGTAGGCCCCCTTCAGATATTGGAAGGCTACTCTAAGGT